>JASANE010012145.1:0-29810 GCA_030248225.1 Trileptium ribeirensis | reverse complement strand
GGTATGGGTATATCACATTATTTTCGGGGACCTATTTTGAGCTTTTTTGTAATGAGCATGTATTCGGCCAATACCTTGATCGGTAGACCCCCTTCAAAATGGGAAATCTCAAATGTTATTTTCCCAAAAATGACCAATTGTATTCATAGTGAGATTACTCGTAGTGGGTGGTTGGCTTTGGTTGCGGTCCTCACTATAGGACGTTGAATAGTAGGGTGAATGAGCAAATTTGAGATATGAGAAATTGGGGGAAAATGCGTGTTCAATCCTGAGGGCTGAGGTTGCCGTAGTTGTGTCGTATGTAATAGTCAGTTGAATGATTTGGGAGATTTTGTCTATTACGAGCCAATCTAGTAATCCTAGGGTTTACTATGGTGAAGCGATTATTGGCGGTTTTACCGCATGCTGCCATGATGCAAGGCGTTTAAGGAGAAACGAGTTCTGAAATTAAGACAGCGTGCTTGTGATACATATGAATGAGTATATGTCCAGATGGGTCGGGCACAAGTAATCCTGACTGGCGTGACGTTATAACGTAGAAAATGGAAAAGCTTAGAGCGGGGCTTCGGGAGGCGGCCGCCCAGTGACTTATTCTTAGGCTCAGTATATGTGTCATATATAAAGACCTAAGCTTAGGCTAAAATTAGGCTTAGTGTAATTTCTCATATAAGTATCTAAGCTTAGTTTTTGTGTGTCGAGAACGACATGGTCTACGTTTTATTTCCGCCCTTGATACTTTGTACCTGCGTCGTTGGTACCAAACTTTACCGAATTCGGAACAAATTTTTTCCGACTTTTTTGACTGCGGTACAGCCTTCTTAAAAATTAAACAATCAATTTTTTTTGTCACCGAATCGATTAAACTAAATATTTTGTAGTATAACTGGATGCGCTGAGACCGAATATGCAAGGATTTTCGCTGTATCTCGTCACCCTGATTTTTTACTTCAGCCAAAACAGTGCCAACACAATTATTGGGGTTGTTCGCAATTGTACGTAGATGCCTTCTAACAAAATTAGCATCTAACAAGCTTCGTACTCATTGGGAAAAATATGTATTCAGGACTTTGATGCAGCTTGATTAAATCCAAATTTAATCGTATTCTCGGAAACACCTGTCGCCCCGAGTGAGGCCCTTTTGGGTTGATTCAGACGAAATAATGTCGATATCATGACAATGTACGTTTTATAACCTGTTTTAAGCTGTCGTGGTCCAGGTTCAGTTCATTGTTTAATAACATTGGGTCATCACGTTTGTTGACTCTTGTGATTCGGTTAAAACTTGCCTACAAACACTATACAAAAATTAAAATAGGATCAGCCGAGTAAGGCTAAAAATAAGTAAAGTATATACAAATACTAGAAAAAGCCAATGATGTCTGCTCGCTGATGGTGCACGCGAAAGTGACATGCCTGGTACGTAGTGTATAAATAATAAAAAATTGTGATCATTGTAAGCTTTGTTGTTTAAGACTTGCTTCCAAGAACGGTCAAGGAAATCTCAGACCTTCATGTCGCAAGTGGCCATGTGTTTAAGAACGGATGAAAAAGTATGTTAGTCATGTCGTTTTTAATTTCTAATTATTGTGGAAAAGATAATTATTTATTGAGTTTTATATGAGTACGTAAAGGTTATTACTTCAGGAATACCAATCTTTCGTACAGTTTGTTTTTAAATTTCCATCGAGAACAAAGTGATGGGTCTCACCTGGGCTCTCAATACGTGTTTTCTGGCTTTGAAGGGAGGGGTGTGCGTAACAATATAAATATTAAATATGACACATATATTGAGCCTAAGAATATGTCACAGGGCTACCGCCGCCGAACCCCAGCTCTAAACTTTTCCATTTTCTACGTTATGCCCTCACGCCCGTCAGGGTTACTTGTGCCCGACGCATCTGGACATATACATTATACTCATTCATCACAACCACGCTGTCTTTTATTTAATTTCAATATAAATTATGTTTATATTGGGTGTTTTAACCTAACGCTGCTTGTACATTTCTATTATACGTGTAAATAATAATTTTAAAAACTCACTATCCTTAACGGGGTCCGCATCAGCTAATTTGTTTACTGAAATCCTGCGTACTAAGCGATGCAACACCATAAGGATGGCAAGTTTTCGGTTATATAATTTGGCTATGTGCCATTCATATGCCATCCGTGTGATATAATTATATAAATTAGTGCAACTACTGTTTTATGACATTACGATAAAATATAACATCCTTCCAAGGATTCGTTATTTTCCTACAGTACAGTTCGGGTCAAAAAAAGTGCAATCGAAGTCGATCAGAAAGAAATGGTTCGAAATTTCGTGTAATCGTAATAAATAAATTATACATGCTGACGCTCCGAAGTCTCAGAGGTAGTCAAAGTCGGCAGTGGGGAAGTCATTTTGGAGAGGGGGTAAAGACCCTCGGGGAAGCGGCACGGGCCCTGACAAAACGTTGATGACCCCCTCCAAATCACACCCTCCTTTTTGCTAATTTCACCCCATTTTTGCCAATTTTCCCCTATTGTTGTAAAGATTTTCGGCGGGCGTGAAGGGTGGCGGGGCGTCAGGTGGGATAGGGTGGTACCATCATAAGAGTAGACCAAAACCTTGGAGGGCCCCTCCCTAAGGGGGTAGCCCTATGGACCTCTGCTTCGACATGTATGAATTATATCTTGCGCCTAGCATTTCTTCTGGTGATTATCTTTTTTACTTATCTATATGCCCAGCAAGTCGGAGACAACACAAGAATCAATATCGACCGAATTCGCGAAGAAAGTAGCGACGAGTCAACTGTAATGTCAAGTCAAACGTCTACGCTGACTCGTAATCAAAGTAATACATTAACTTTGTAATACAAATAATAATATACCACTGCTAACTACAACACAGGAGCCATGTAAATGTAATTGAATTCGGAGATGGAGAAGCTCTAGCTTCGGAATCGAAGAATTCTCACTAGACCGCACTATGGTGAAAAAGATGGGCGTCCGTTTATTTTTTAATCTCTAAACAAGCGTTATGTATCTCAATGTAAACCGATATGGACGTGTGAGGGCTCATATGAAAGCTACAATACTATAGATGTGCCTTTTGGAGGTTTTATTACGATTAGACACATTCACGGCCACCACAGGTATCAAAGGGGTACATGGGTAAGATGGGCCATTTTTACTCATAACTCAGCAACCCTTGAGCCGATTTAAATCATTTTGATATCGAAATAGGAATCCTAGGAACCTTTATTTATGGGTATCTAAATTGTTTTGGTCGGTTCCCTATGGGGCATGGGGGGACTTAGCAAACGTCCAAAACTTCGTAATACAAATAATAATATACCACTGCTAACCACAACACAGGAGCCATGTAAATGTAATTGAATTCGGAGATGGAGAGGCCCTAGCTTCGGAATCGCAGAATTTTCACTAGACCGCACTATAGTGAAAAAGATGGGCGTCCGTTTATTTTTTTCTCTCTAAACAAGAGTTATGTATCTCAAAGTAAACCGATATGGACGTATGAGGGCTCATATGAAAGCTACAATACTATAGATGTGCCTTTTGGAGGTTTTATTACGATGAGACACACTCACGGCCACCACAGGGGGTCAAAGGGGTGCATGGCTAAGATGGGCCATTTTTGCTCATAACTCGGCAACCCTTGAGCCGATTTATATCATTTTGATATCGAAATATGAATCCGAGGAAGCTTTATTTATGGGTATATAAATTATTTTGGTCGGTTCCCTATGGGGCATGGGGGACTTAGCAAATGGGGAAATTTCCAAAATTTTGGTCAAACAAGGTGTAGCTATGTAATCACTCAAGCGATTCAAACGTAATTTGGTGTGTGGATACTTGGGTGGCTGGCTACGCTGGCTACTTGTAGGGTGTCAACAGATTTGATGTAGGACCCTGGGTCAATTGGTATTTGAGGCCAAATTTGGGCCCGACGCCATATATAGTCATCTGCGACATTACCACTTCTAATGGTATATTAATATAGATTTGTGGCTCCAAATAAGTTCATATGGCTTTTCGTGGGTGCTGATTTCAAATCGTCATTTTATTTAGACACATCGCTTCGTGTAGAGGTAGTTATATCAATGGGCGAGACAAGGCGAGTGCTGCGAAAGGGACGAGTGTCATGCGCTCTGTCGCAAATTATGTTTGTTTTCTGTGCTACTGTGCTTTTGTTATGATTCTTATATACATAAATTACATAGATATGTTGTTCACGATTCGTAAGCAGTTCTGAGGTAAAGTTAACCTTCGTAAGGTACGTATTAGATATCCGACTATCAGTTTTGCTGCATCTATGGCGTATTGAACAGCAGATTAATAAATATTTTTTGGTGAGTTACATCTTTGTTTCGTAACAGGAATATATTTTAATGAGCTGTTCCACTGTATGTTAACGGTACAGTTTCTCATTTCTCCGAATTCATACAATTGGCATGTCGCCAAGATTCTAGTTTATAATATAAGTTCATTTAAAATAATATAAAATATGGGATTCAATTTCAATGTGAAGTCGTTAACTGTATTGTTTCTTCATCTAAACTTTGACAAACTCAACCTATCGGATTTTAATGAAGATGGCCAACAAATGTATTCTTACGATTTTACGCTCTACCCCTGTTGCACTATTGTTGCAGTTTCCTGTAAAGATTACTATACACATCAATTATTGGTGTTGTGATAAAGGGAAAGATAGTAGAACATGATCTATCCATTTCAAAAATTTTGTCATCTTGAATGCAAACCTTTTTCGTGCTCAAAAGCGAATTTTTCCACCGTAATGTCCTTGTTCAGTACACAAGACCAAGCCCAACACACCATAAATCATCGTACTAAATTGAAAACAATAGAGCATTTCTCCACCACAACGACATGTCTCCAGTACATTAAGCATATAAATGCATTTTTCAAAGCTAAACCAAAGCCGTAACGCACTACCTCGGTATTTCATTATTAGTGTCGTAGTATTTTTTATCGAAAACCCTGTTCGCATAGTCAGTGCGCATTACTTAGCGTTATATTTTTCACATAACATTTTGTGAGGGGTTAGTTACTCTATCGCTGTAAAGGGCATTTTTTCCTATTAGTATAAAAGTGTCTTAGTCGTTCTTGACGCCGACAATGTTGCGCTTAGCCTCAGGTTCCTTTTTAAAAACACCTAGATTGTATATTTTCATTCGTTAGTTCATTTAGCTTAGCTTCCTGAAGACAATGTTTCCAGTTTCAAAATTCCAAATTATTCTAAAAAACACGCCCATAGCCTTATTTGATATTTATTTGTTATACATAGCATTGTTTTAGTGTCAAGCAAGAATTTTCGTTACATCTAGTCGACTTCCAGTAATTGTAACATTTTGATATCTTAACTAATCCTAACAGTATGTCTTGGGCCTGCCACCCCACCCAAACCCATAGGACTGAGCTGTTCATTTTCAAGAGTATTCAATTTTTACGACCTTCAGTTTGACTTGGGCTGTCAATTTAGTCGTTGCTAACGCTTTCTATTTATATCACGATCTTCTCTATTATCGTTAATCTCCAGTCTTGCATGTGATCTGTATACTTTTTTGTAAATCTCCGTTTCTTAATTTTCCGGTGATGTCCTATCCTGGCTTATGAGCAGAACATATTTTTGGACCACCTGCGTTTTTGAGCTGACCTGCTGCAGCCGCACAGAGATTTATCATCTAATGGTCGAACTACAAAGCTATTTATATTAGTCCGATCAAAACTGTTACCAATTTCATGTCAAATTATTAACAATTTATTCGGAACTGATAAGATTAAAACTGTTCGTCGTTACATACTCAGATGTCAGAGTTTACGTATAATTGCAGTAAGCTGTTAAATTTTAATCGCAATAATTTTGTTTATTTAAAACAGCTCCTCCTGCGACACTTGTTCACGATAACGTTATTAATGCATACACGGGTAGCATCAGACAGCAAGGTATCGACGAAAAAGCGAAACTATCGGATAATAGTGTTGCTAGCGACGAAGATGATTCTCAAACGACAAATTCAAGTGGCGACTCGGATTTGAAAACTGATGATACTGATACCGATATTACCGAGCTTGCAAAATCCAGCTCAGTGCCTGACCAACAGATATTGAATAATTTGAACGCTTCGATACCAAACACAAACACTCATCAATCAGCTGTTAAAAATGTTGTGTAAGTATATCCGAAATTAAAAAGTGTTAGTTATATCGTTTTGTTTCAGTTCTTGCATTCTCGAGGTCACTACGCCGAATGTGCATGCCTCAGTCAGAGCTAAGACTCTTAATGTGTATACCAAATATTATTTGTATTTCGATGCGTGGTATGTAAAGGGTAAGAGCCAGGAAATGTTAATTATGTAGAAGACTGACTTTGTTATCTATTGTACCATGCCATTATAATAACAATGACTATATGGTTTGCGTTCGTGACTTGTCTACATGTGTCCATTCTGATGACATAAATATGATAGCATTAGGTGGACAGGATTGAAATCTTATACCGTTTAGCGTTTAGGATACATACCTGAATATTATTCACGACGCCTCAGTATTCTTTTTATGTGTGCGTGAAAGTGGGTTTAGTTTTAGACAAAGCAACCGTTTTTATCCTATCGTTCTGCAATCCAAACATGTCGATTTTTCCCTGTGGCCCCTGCTGGGATTCTATTTATAGGAGCCGCAAATTCCGTGTCGGTCAGGAGGGATTCCCCGAATAACAGCCGGTCGCGAGCGAATTTTTGTTCTTGTAAAAACGCAATTCTACGTGGATTAAAACCGCTGGAAATCACATAACCAGTTACTACACCACCAGCGCTGCGTTTTAGTAATCTGACGTCAAAATCGCCGGTTATTTTTAATTTTTCATTAATATTGCATTTTTCATTGGCGACCAAAAAATCTTGAGGTCGGGAATTAATCAGTGAAGGGATAGGGGTTTTATCCGGCGGAGGTCGCCAATAGGGTCGCATTTGGTTAAATAGGGGTTGATCCTTTCTCCCATTTCTGAACTCGGGCCCAATGTTCATGCCCCTAACAATAATTGGCGCCCCCTATTCCGAATGAGGGGGCCCGGTCATGCCCCCTTGCGAAGCTCTCATCGTATGGAGAAGTCAGAAGTATACAGTACTATGGTTCAAGGTACACCTCGTAGAAACCTGAACCTGAGAACTCGTCTCGTCTCCGAAATTTATGGAATGGAGTTCGACCTCTATCGGCGACCTCCGCTCCATCCCAAAAAACAAAATAAAAACTAGGCTCCTTCACTGATTCATTTCAACCCCAATATATTGCGACCCACACAAAAATGCTTTGGTTATAATTCAAATTTGATAATAAGTGATTTTAACGTCAAAGTATAAAAACAATACGGCGCTAAAGGCACAGTGACCAAGTGAAATTTGCAATCAAGCTGTATTCAACTATGTAGAAGGCCGTCGTCGAATAAGCTGAAAGCGAAACAATTAAACCTTCCACTCCTATTTAGATCCTCCCCTTCATCCGGATGCCAGCTCATCTAGAATTTGCGACTCTATTTATGGTACCCCGCCGTAGCCCCGAGCCTGAATAATGTAGATAATAATTAGACTTTTTTTCTCTTAGATCAGACCCCGTCCTGTCTCGGATATCCAGTCATGTTCTTCCAATTTTAAAACATGTCACATTAGGTTGCATTTGGTAATACAGGTTACGGCTGCAGCGTCAGGCCCGTGCTTAGGCTGTGGTGGCCCCCCCCAAGACAACCTTGTGGGCCCCTGAGATTCTGATATTTTTCCTGACGGAGTAAAACTTCTGTAAGACTAGTTGGAGCATATTGCGATAAAATACCTTGCTCATAGCCTACATGCTTTTCTGCACGGGTGTATCCATGGGGGCGCGGCAAACCAACCAACCTGAACTGTGTTCCGAACGGGTTGCGAGAGTACATTTAGAGAACATATTCATTACTTATTGACTAGCTTCGTGAGCTGAAGCGCCGTTCTTTTTCATCAGACATAATTGTTCCAATCGCGCCAATGCGTCAAGAACCCCTTCGAATTGGAAGCGAAAAGGTTTAATACAATTTATTCTGCTCTCCCATCTTGTATCTGAAAGCGGTTTAACAGTAAGGCTCACGCATTCTTTGAGTATTGACCAACGCGATGTCGATGCAACGAAGATACTGTATATGCGACTAAGAATGCCGAAGAATGATATTATTTTAGCGGATATCTGAGCACAGTCGACAATAACCAAATTAAGAGTGTGTGCAGAACATGGGACGTAGAAAGCTTTGGGATTAATCTGCAACAATCGAGCCTGCACACCAGACTTTTTGCCACGCACATTCGGTCCTTCCTGCAAAAGCAGCGTGGGTTTAGCAAAGAACGTCTGTGTGATCTAAAACTATTGTTTCGTTTTTACTTTATCAACATTTAGGCAAACAAACAACATTTCATTATGTTTTCACTTGTCTACAACTTTTTAGCGAATAGCTGCAACAAAATAAACTAATGTTTATTTTAGCATTAATAAGCAATAGGAGCAAATATTTTTAAATTTTAAGTTTTGCATAGTTTACCTGGTTCTATATCTTCCGCGTTTTCTTGAAGCTCTGCAGGCTCTTCTTCGCTAGCTATTGGCGCACGCGCAGCGTTTTCCTCTTGGTCTTGCAGTTTCGTTTCCGTTTCGCTTAGTTCTTGAGAAACATTTTGGTCGCTCATATGTTGAATTTCATCGCTTTCACGCTCCCCATCGGGGTCCGGTTGATCGCTACACCTTTCGAAAAACGCCGTCAATTTAGGAATTTTTGGAGCTGCTTGATTTGCAGCCTTTGGTTCCTTACGTTTACTTGCACCACTTTTATACAGCTTTTTCATTGTGAATTTCTCATTTATTAATTAGTTAAAAAGTTTGCGTACCCTGCTTAAGTAAAACATAACACTTAACAGTATAATACTTGTACTCACAACCGAAGGGAAACGGAGGTCCGTACTCTTGCGTGCTCGAAAGCAAACGGTTTTTTCGAAAGGTGGTCTCGATTTTAATATCAAGATTCTGTATCGAGATTTAACTCAGGGAAGCAATCAGCCTGGTGAGCCAGTATTGTCAAAAGTGCCAATTGCACCAAGTTTTCGACCTCTGTAGCATGTGTGCATAGATGATCTTGGCCCAAATATGTAAAGCGTCGAGCTTAGATCATTATCGTCTGAATAAAAAGTTACATAAGTGTTCAACTGGGTCATGACTTTATGAGTGGCAGAGAGACAAAAAATAAATTTCTGCTTTTTTTCGTTCCTAACACTATATGTGGAAACTCCACTCGCTTCGGTCGTTACGTTTCAGCAACAGTGCCTGTGGCTGGTGGACCCCCTAAATACCGGTGGGCCCCCCAATTGGGGGGTATGGGAGGCGCAAAGCACGGTACTGTGCAGCGTTTTTAGTGTTCTGACAGCTAACGACACGCAAACTTCTGATCAATTCCCTCTGTCTAATGAATATTCTGGACTGATGATCTTGAAATAAAGTGTTGTTATTGAAATACTCCAGAAGTTAAACATTGTGGCTTCTTCAGTGGAAAATATGCATTGGAGACGTAACCGAATACAGTTCGTTGATAAATAAACACAAATTTTTGTGATTCGTTCGCGAACAGTTCCTAAAAACTTACGAATAGCAATAGAGAAGTTGTTAGTTTTTCGCGAAAAATTTGCTTTTATTTATGAGCATGACTGTATATTTCGTTTCTATATTTATCTTTTTCTGTCATTAAATCATACATAAATTTTTTAAAACTGGGTACCGTTCTATTTACATAATGTGAACGATGTTACACTTTCTGTATTGTAACACAAGTTCAAAGTTCGTTCTCCATGGCCCATTAAAGAAGCTTCATTTCAAGAATAGCACACGCTACTTATTTTCATTACTAATTGTAAACTAACTAATTATTGCGTAAAGCTCACGATAATTTTTAGATGTGAAGGAGATTTCAGTTATTGCTTGAAATGCATTGAATACTTATTTGAAATGAGATGCAGTGAAAAAAATTTGAAGCTGAAAGCATCAATTTTTAAGATTAGATTATGAAGATCCAAATTAAGAATAAATATTGTGTGATTATTTTAAGTTGAGCCGTATAAAACATCGCACAAATTAAATTAATTATAAGATTTTTAATTTCGAAAATAGTGATATGCGACTTTATTGAAATTCAATAATTAGTAATATAAAGTTGTATAATAGCATAATTATTTAGAAAAAAACCGACACGAAACCTACCAAAGCTGTGTGAAGAAAAAGTATCGAATGTAAATGGTATCGAACGCGCAATATCTGAAGAAGTAATATTTATGGTACGTTGAATTTTCTATCAAATGCATTTTATGTTTTATCAGAACGTAGTGCTGTAACGCAGTGGAGATTGTGTATTGCAGGGTGAAAGCTATTCTATCTGTGTGTGTGATCGGCCATAGCTCGGAAAGGATTACCCGATTTTCATGACCTTGAGCTCATTCGAATCTACATAGTCGATTTACCGTGTATATCTCCGAGCGTTTTTGATCTGGGGTCAGGTTCCAGGGTCAGAGGTCAAAATGTGAGGCTTTTGCCCCATTTTAGAACACTTCACGGAAGCTTGGTTATTTTTATCTTAATTTTTGAAATGTTTCTCTGGTTGGTTTTATTTCATACTAAAATGATAATGCCGATGCCACTTTCTTTGTTTTTTCGATTAAGGATCCGGTTCTGGAGTTATGGGACTTGAGGTATGGCACCATCGTTGTTCCTTGGCCAAAAATTCAAGAACTATTTGTTCTGACGTCCTGGGCGGGTGAAATGTTTCACTTGGGATTTTCGGCCATGGGAAACTCATTGCCGGCGTTGGTTTTGCTCTGCGACTCATAGTTCCATGGGTACGGGGGCATGGCGCTCTCATGGTTCCTCGACCCAAAATTCCTAATTTTGTTGTGATATCCTGGGAGGCTGATAGCTTGCATTTGGGGGTTTTGGGGTATCGGAAACTTATTGCCGTTGTTAGTTTTGTTCTAATTTGTGCGGTATTGTGTAATATCTACATATCGCTTATCGGCGTATGCTATCAAGAACTGATTGGCTGTGCACGCCAAAGGCCTAGGTGTACCTATGCTTCATTACGTTCTGCAATCTCGATAGAGTTACTAGTTAGCTAACACAGTCGACCTAAATTATATTTCAGAGCGATACTAAATGTCTAATTATTACGTCTCATCTCCTCCCTGTGAGGTCAATGCACAAAAATCTGTGGAAGCGACCGTTATGGTTGACGCCAAAATGTTGAATACCCGAAATATTCATTAATTTGATGTTCTAAACCGTATACATATACTAAACCGTATACGTATACAAAATTTTATTTGCTGTTTTGATTAATAATGTTTCGCACTTCACAAATAGGGATGGGTAGCCCTATATTTGGCCAAAAATTGAACTCCTATCGCCGATCTACCCTCTTCATAGACCAACCCTTTCACTGAAATGTTTCCGTCCCGAGATTTTTTAATCTTCAACCGAAAATAATTAGCAGTGGTAACAATGGAAATTTGATAACAATTTGTTATAGTAATTGTAACGTCAAGTTTTAAAAATTAATTTAGAGTTGTTTTCACCGATGCATATAGCCGCTTTTAAATAAAGTAAAAATTAAAACAATTATCTGCTATCAGCTCCGTCCGGTGGATCATAACTGACCCTGAATTTCCGGCCTCTACTGGTGGAAACTCGGTGGCTTCAATCAAATATTATTTGTTTTGTTTTTATGATATACTACACGTTCGTTATAATTGCTGTTACTATAACTTCGTCACGCTTTTTGATTACTATCACTCTAATTTTAGCATACCGCAATAGCAGATGATGTTGAAACTTGCGATGTAGCAACGAATACGGAAATAGAACTAAGTCAAGCGATTGTTTGCTCAGTGAGCTCGGCCGGCATGTCTTCTGGTGCCAAACCGGAGCACAAGCATGTCAAACCGGTTTCTTCTGGGAGTGCCATTCCGCATAGCTGCCGACTTGTGGAGAAGTCTGACCCTACAATAAAGGTACAGTCAAAGACAGAAATATGTGCTTACGAACGTAACAACGTTCATTTATAGACGAACATTACAACTTTTGGTTGTTTTTACATTTATTCATAAAGGAACACAGTAAATAAATTCTTTTCAAAACATTACAAATTTTGTTTATGTTTGGGTTCATTTGTAAACGCACGTTCTAACGCACATTTGTGTTTACGTTCTTTCGTTTTTCGCGTTCGTTTTTATGTACATGTTTTGCCCGTGACAATGCACAAATGAATATACAAAATGGGAGTAGAATTTGTTGAAACATTATTAGTACCGCCGTGTTGGTCAGCAGTCAACCAATAATGATAATAGCTTTGTTATTGCACCTTACTTATCTGGTTTCTCCGCGTAGCAAAATTATACCTAGCGTCCTGAGTTCACAGATGTAGAAAATGAAAATACATGGACGCGATTTCTGTAAGCTCACCTAGTGGATCAAAAGCACTGCATAATTATTGTTAGGGAAAACGTCAAACGTCATGAGGAATTTAACGACTGGTAGTAGTGATGTCTGATAAGGCATAATTTTTAGTACAAATGGGAACTTTGTGTCGACTTTTACCCCCGATTGGGAAAATTTGTAGACTTTTTAGTTCATTGAGTGAAAAATTCGCATATGTTAGCCCAGCAGAAAAATTTGTTCATATTTAGCCGCAAAGGAAAATACCTGTGGCGTATCAGATGCGGGAGGCAAAAATTTACGTGAGGGCATGATCTGAGGATCCTGGGGTGATGATTTAAATACATGGGACTCTCTCTTCGCTCTATTTGGAGAAGCCAGCACAACAGGTGTATACTAATGTGGAGATTTCCGTACGTAGGTTTATAAGAAAACGTTATCACAAAAAATATTCGTGAGAAACAATGTTGTTTTGGACCATTGTATTTAGTTTTCCGTCGTAGATATTTGCCTCGCACTTTTCGAACAAAGCCCCTCTCGATTAAAAATACTTGTTAGTCGATTAAATGCACAGTACCAGCCCAAATAAATGTCTGTTATTTGATACTAGCTCGTGACTTTCTCGAAAGGAATAATTGGTATTGTTTAAAAAATACAATTTTATTATAAGTTTTGATGCTTTCGAAATCTGAGCGAGCCACCAACACGTCATTTCTCGCGAAGACTGTAGTTGTTGTTCTTCTAGTTGAACCGTAGCGATAGCGATAGCTCGGTGCCGCTATACCGACGCAAGCACAATCCACCGCCGTTTCAACGAAATACAAATGATCGAATGAGTCTTCGTATCAAAGCCCATCATCAAACCGCAGCCGCTGCTACATCTCGTGCCTCAATGCGGTACAACAGTGGTACGCATGGCGCATGTTCAATGTCTTTACCTGGCGTCCAACCGGCCGCTTTGATCGGTGGTTCGACGGGGCGGCACGGTACGACTGCAGATAACGTGCTATTGACGACACTAGGCGGATATTTTGTACCAAAACATAGCGACAACAGAATCGCGTTCAAAAATTATACTTCTTCCGTTGAGATAGAGGTTGATGTGCAGTCTGCAAAATTAATGCTTGAAAAACAAGAGGTATGATTATAAAGTTCGAGTTCGATAAAATCGTTTTTAATAATTATAACGCATGAGTCCACTTTAGGTGCGCACACAATGGTTGTTCTTTTGTCGAAATCACGAACTGCATCGTTCGCTGTGATATTTCTGCCACCGGCATTCACATTTTGGTGAACGCGAACAACGGCTGTGCAAGTACGCGCACATTTCTCCATTTCGCACGATTGTCCGCTTTGACGAAATGACATGTTGAATCGGACATCTATATGCGCGGCTTATGTGTGTATTGTAGTATACGCAAAAAAACGCGGTTGGTAATAGCGTTTTCCCGCCTACGCGGCCAGAAAAATGCGATGCGAAGTCACAAAATAGCGACCACGAAAGCACCTACATGTTTGCTACATCACAATTCTTTTGTCGCGTACATACGGGAAAATCTTTGTTCGCGTACATTATTCGCTGAAAATTTTGCAATGATTCGAAATCAGGAGCTGTCGTATTTTGAAAGTAGACATAAAAGGTTTCTTCCGGTTCACCTAGTTACTTCGAAATAAAAAAATTATCCAGTATGTTTTCAATGGATAGCTCTTTTGGAACAAATTTTTTAGTAATTTAGGCTTCGGAATGGAATTGTGGTCATGTGATTATGCTACTGGTCTGGGCTCTCCAAATTGGTGGGGGCCCCTGGCATTTTTCGGTTTTCCCTAATTCAGAACAGGTGCCCCCGGTTCATGGCCCCTGGCAAAATTTTGGGTTCCCCGGTTCACCGCCGCTTGGAAAATTTTTTTGTTACCAATCGGCCCAAAGTACTTAAAATTTGATCAAAAATTGTACTAAAATTCCGTTCTGAAGACAAAAGTTTTGCAAATTTTGTCAAAATTTGCTGCAAAATCGCCTTTTCTCTCCATTAAAAGCATTTTGGCAGTGTTTATGACACGATTTTTAACCGTTTTCTCTTGGCAAAATGCCCCGTGTCAAAATCGGGCGCCCCCCGGTTCGGAACCTGGGAACCCTCCTGGTTCATGCCTCTTGGCAAAATTTCCAGCGAATGGAGAGCCCAGCTGTTGAGGGTGCTTTTCCTGGCGCGAAGAAAAAAATTTGCCAGGAAGCACGAACCAATGGAGATCGAAAAATACCCAGGTATCAACACCTCTTCGTAATTCGAGGATCATCGGTTGAATAATTGGCACAACGATGGCTTATCGGTATGCCGCCTTATGTGCTATGTTAAATTTTTCCATGACTTGTAACGGGTTCAATCTTTGTAACTACTCACAAGATGGGGCTTGATAAACAATACATTTACTATAAAAATAGTCTTTCGTTAAAATTTAACAGCAGCTTTTTAACTGTTATTTGCGCACTGTTTGACAGTTTATTTTCGCTAACGATTTGATATTATTTCTGTATTTAACTGTTGCAGCCCAGAGGCTAGCACTTCCGTATCGCTGTTCCTTCACATGATTTGCTAAACTGTTACATGTAATGTATTGTTACATGTTACATGAATGTATTTATGCTGAAATTATCTTTAATAACGAACAAAATATTTTAAGTTGCGTAGTTCGATCGCCGACTGTCCGTATTTTCTGCATTATGGCCAAGTATGTTTGTTTTAGGAAGAGTTGGAATATCTTCGGCGTCTCAAGGCGAGCATGGAAAACACTGCAACTAGTAATGGTAATGATTCAGCAACACTGGTGCGGTCTCCGTCTTTAGCACATGGCCAAGCTGTACAGATGGAGTCTGGTGACTCTGCTGTAATACGTCATAGCAGTCTCTGTCCGGACTCAAAATTAATTAGCGCATCTGAATCCTGTGCTCTGACCGATACTGAGCACGTCGCAGCGGAAAGCCATAGACTACGTTTAGCTGGTGGTGGTGGCACCGGTGCGATAGCAAGTAATGCAATTGCGGCAGTAGTACCACCGTCCAACAGGTTCCCAGCGTCAAACGTTGACGCCGTGTTGAAAAATAGCACAAGTCCGTCGGCGAAAGCTATTTACGCCGCCTTCCTTAACAAGCGTGCGGCCAAGCTAGCGTCCCGATCGGCTAATGAGGTGCGTCGACATCGCGACAACCAGCCGAAACCGTCACTAGCATTGTTTAGGTGAGTCTACTATGGTTGTAACTGATGTTGAACGAGAATACAGCTACTGATAGTAATCAAAGCTAATCCTTCGCAAAAAAAGTAGGCGATCTCTATTAATTTGGTATTGACGAATTAATAGATTTGTTTAATGAAAAGAATTTGGTATTGACGAATTAATAGATTTGTTTCTTTTCGTAGTCATAGCCGTCACCAACGTTTGGCTATTATATCAAAATATCATTATTTAGATAAATCACTAGCGCTGTAACAGCTGAAGCTACGTGAACGTACAGACATACCTAACATATAGATTAAACAATAGAAAGCAACTAAACTGAGAATTACGGTTATAGCAACATCAAAAAATATTTTAAAGCCCTGATATGCGGAGTTTTTTTGCGCAAATCAAACCTGTGGACTAATTAAAGTGGTTCGAAGATAACGTATTCGGAGCACATATTTTTGAAGTTACATGATAGTCACCTATTCGAGTGGACACTACAGTACTCGCCAAATATGAGTGCTGTTCCTTCGATGGTCGCTCGAAATTTGTTCGATGTTCGATTATGTTCGATAAATTCAAAATTTTCTTCGAAATTATGTGTTCTAATTTTGTTCGAAACGCGTTCGAAATATTGGCGCGATTTTTTAAATTTGTTTGAGAGCTGTTCGTAGTTTGTTCGAATGGTGTTGGAGAATATATAAATTTTGTTCGATTTCTGTTCGATGTTCGTTCGTTCGAAAGGTGGCAGTCATTTCTGGAAAGTACTGTAAGTCAAGGGCGTAGCCACGGGAGTTGTGGGGGTCGCGACCCCCCGCCCCCTTTTGGTTCAACACCAAACCAATTTTTTGGAGTGATTTCGGTTGAAAAACGTGTCGAAAATTGTCCGAAAATTAGCCTCTCTCGCACTAGAAAGCAATTACTTTCAACCGCATTTTTGACCAAACATCACATTTTTGTACAAAAATTCGCTATTTTGGCGACATTTGCATTTTTTACTTGTTTATGGCGTACTTAAAATACCACTTCTGGAAACCGCTTTCACATTTCTGAGCGCGACCCCCCTTTTAGGTACCCACTGTGGTCCGCGACCACCCTCCTTTTTCTAAATTCCTGGCTACGCCCTTGCTGTAAGTGTTCGTATAAAATGATTAGTACTCTCATAAGCTTTTCTAAAATGCTGTCCGCGCCAAAAATGACTATCACTTTCGACCGAGTGAAAATCGAATAAGCAACTATCATTTTTGGCGAGACTGTAAACTGCGAATTCAATGCACAAACTTGTATCCAGATGTCTAAAGAATTACAGTCATGTCTGTGTATCTTTTGCTAAGTAGATTTACATGAAAATAAAAACACTATACGTTCTTTGTTCACTTTCACATGTCTGACCTTTTTACAGAGACGGGGAGCACTCATTATTTTAGAACTCCCCCAGGTCATACCCCTTAGCAAATTTTAGTTTCCTTTCACGTCAACCGTCAGCACCCCCAGGTATTTTCAGGTCACACCAGAAATGATCACCTGCGGAGAGGCCAGCAACATACATATTTCAATAAAGTAAAGAATGATGTGAGAGGTTTCATTCTAATGCTGATGTAAAACTATTAAAAAATAAGCGGGTCTGCTGAAAATTTATTATAAGGCTAGCTGTAATTTTCTGTATCGTTTATTTCGTATCAATTATTTTTTTAAATAATGTATTTCAGTTAATTATTATTACATGAAGCTGCTAACAATAAAATATGTTATGTTAGCAATAAGTATTTTGTTTTTTTAAGAAAAAAGGTTGGAAATTTACTTCTGTCTTCGTCACCTTCGAATATAGTCAGTCGTTTATCGACAGATTATTCCGACAAATATTGCGATACAAGGCTCACGACCGAAACACGAACAACTGCGACAAACATCCAAGTGAACATAGAAACTGAAAATTCATCGTTTCCAACGCAGCACGGTGCAGTTATTGATTTTAGCACACATCTGAATGAAAAACGCAGTAGTAATATTGGATTTAGGGACGAATCTGTGCCATCTGGGTCAAAAAATGAACCGCGAAAAAGTATTGTCTGCCAAACCAGTAATAATAATAATGTTAATTGTATTTTGGTTACAAATACTGGCACAGACAGCGCCAATAAGAATGAGGACGACACTTTGTGGCGGTCACGAAATCATGCCCATTCAAGTGAAATCACGTCCGAAATTACCTCACAAACTTTGGAAGATCACTCATCTGAGTCAGCCACCCCTAGTAATTGTACTACCGTCACGCGCCACGTTGTTATCGTGAACAGTACCGATAGTTCCAATAGCAGCACCCATGGCCGGACCGGGAAACATTTAGGGATGACGCAGTCGGTGTCGAACGCTCGACCTCGAGAGCGAATAAATAGTACTAAATCAAGTTGTATTTTGGTGAACGACCGTGGTACTGCTATGTCTTCTCTACCAAACCAAAATTGGTCAAGAAATGGATCTGTTTTAAATACAACTGTTGTTTGCGTCAACGGCGGGAAACTGGAACACGAATGCGAAAATAGATCCAACTGTAGCGATAATGATTTCGTTACGGCTCTATAGTTACAATGTAATCAATTTCATAATACATTAGTTGAAACGGGTTTGTACGGAAGCTTGTTATATTCAAAATTTTAATTCCCCATATGACATCCAAATTAAATACACCACATAATTAGTTAAAATTCACGACCTTGAAGAAAATCATTTGGTTTTATTCTGGTACAGTTAAAATTAAAGACGTTGAAGAAAATCATTTGGTTTTGTTTTGGTACAGTTAAAATTAACAACGTTGAAGAAAATCATTTGGTTTTATTTTGGTACAGTTAAAATTACCGACGTTGAAGAAAATCATTTGGTTTTATTTTGGTACAGTTATAATTAACGCGTTGAAGAAAATCATTTGGTTTTATTTTGGTACAGTTAAAATTAACGACGTTGAAGAAAATCATTTGGTTTTATTTTGGTACAGTTAAAATTACCGACGTTGAAGAAAATCATTTGGTTTTGTTTTGGTACTGTTAAAATTCACGGCCTTGAAGAAAATCATGTGGTTTTATTTTGGTACAGTTAAAATTAACGCGTTGAAGAAAATCATTTGGTTTTATTTTGGTACAGTTAAAATTAACGACGTTGAAGAAAATCGTTTGGTTTGATTTTGGTACAGTTAAAATTAACGACGTTGAAGAAAATCATTTGGTTTTATTTTGGTACCTACTGTGTGGTATGCAGTGTTTCGTATTGATTAAGGAAACTAGTTTTTCGTCTGACGAAAAGTATTGGTTGCGCATCGTGGTAACCGATGTTTCGATAATGACGACGGTCAAGAAAAATAGACAATTTCGCAGATCATTTTTGACGAGTCTGATTGCAGAAAATGACTGTAAAAAATATAAAAATGGTTGCATGAAATTTTATTTCGAAAGATCATTGAGACAATTCTGATTGCAGAAAAACTCTACAAATTTTGCAATGGATGTCTTCGATAATAAAATGAATGGGCCATTTCAAGTTCCCCTTGTAACGCAGGTGCGAATCTCTTGACATGGGTACTATAAGACAACAATTTAAAGTTTAATTGTGAGCTGAGGCTTAGCTCAGGCTTGGGCTTAGATTGTTTAGGCTTAGCCTTAGGCATACAAAAAGTTATTCAACTATTCGAGAGGTAAAAATTGACATGATACGCTGGGCGTCTTGACATGATCCAAACAAATAGTATCGATAAGTAGGTTTAGATTCCGTATAATAACACAAAGTAATACTTATATCAGGTCAGATCGGTGTAGATCGTCAACTCAGTCAGCACAGTTGAGCTTAAGTTAACCCTATACTTTTTGCGTTCGTGCCAGTCGGGTCCGTCAGACAACGCCACAGTGCTGTTCACAAATTGTTGCCGCTTCTCCATTGCGTCGAGTTGTTTTGGTTTTTTATTAACATTTGCTGCTGGTTTTCGCGTCGGTTCAATCAACGTATCACCCACATTGGAAGAAAAACCAGTTTTGTAAATGCAAACATGTTATGTTTTTCATAGCATAGTCTAAGGCACGTCGTGGGCACTTTATTTGACATCACCTATTGCATATTTGAACATTTGCAATTTTTATTGACAAGCAAGGAAACCCGAGGCAGAGATTTATTAAAATTAGGTAGCATATTCGTTATCGCGTCACGGAAATAGAGATTAGATAAAAGATGTAAATGTGGCTTAAGATTTGCTTCGCGGATAAAAATGGTTATATATAATTAATTTTCTTGCCCTTGTATCCTGGGTCGTTCTTTTACAGATCGTGAATTAGTCTAAAGAGTTTGGCTTTCACAACATATGTACATTGTTTTGTGACACCAATTATGTTTATTTCACCGTCATTTTTGGGAAATGTTAACTGTGTATTTATGTATGTTTAAAATATTCATTAAATTTTATCGTTTTGAAACAAATTGGCTGGCTACGATCTTTTGGTATATATATTTATTTAGAAGCATTCTTTTATGTACACCGTTGTTCATAGTTTTCTGACTATACTTCTTTAACACAAACGTAAAGCTCAAATCTTATGTGCATATGTTGTCTATCGTACTAGTTTGTTACGGACTTTCCTGAGCGGCGTTGTCCTTGATCGTAAAACTTTGGAGAACTAATACCAGATCGTGCAATACCAAATTCAACTGAGAGCTAATATTTTCTGTTTCTTAGGCTTCGGATAATATAGTGCTACCCTGAAACATGGTCTTCCCCCGATTTAATATAGAACCTATCGGATTCTGTGTAAGATTCTTGCGTGATGGCTACCCTTATGACGTAGTATGCGGTCATTTTCATCAAGAATTGCAGGGTTGAAACCTGCATTTTACATATTTTTAGCTATTAGCTTGGATAAACGCAGCAGTTGTTTGGCTATTTCAATATCCTTTAGCTCTTTCAGTGAAAAAGTACTACGTGGTGACAAGCTCAGTATTGGCATCGTGTCGTAAAGCATACTGTCGCTCACGTGTGCCTCTATGCGAGAGAGGATCCGCTCTTTCGACATTTGACTATGGCTCTGAACGATTATTCATCAAAGTTCGAAAATGAAAATACTCTGATTTAGGGATAGTTACATTTCTTAATTAAGAGAATTTCATTTTATGTTATACAGTAGCAAATATACAGTAAACGTAATAGTATACATTGCCTTGGCACCCGACACTCTTATCGGCTTGATAAGCTACTATGTTTACCCGGGTATCAGTGCCAATGTTTGAATTCAAACCTAACTTTTTCTCGACATTTCGCCAGTTCCTTTTGTGCTTATGTGATGCTTTAAAAATATAAAGAATTGTTTTAAGAGTTAAGAATTCAGCGAATTTCGAAAAAAATGGGTCTCCTTAGCGTGAAATTTAAAATTGTAGTTAAGGAGTGAATTTCCTAATTCTTAGAATCCCTAAGCACATTGGCAACGGATATTTAAAACTAAAGGCATTATAGAGATTTCAGAGAAGAACAAGGTTTGATTTGTTACAAATTGAGACACAAATCTTTAACCGGTTACGCAGTTAGCTCATGACCTAAGTCGCCCGCCCTCATAGCTGCGTTGCTAAAGTGAGCATGTTTCAGCCATTTATGTGTACTATTTGTATGTTATTGATGCGAAATAAAATATGTGCATTATAGGCGGTACAACAAAGTAAGGACTTTGGCAGAAGCGAATAAATTAACTATGGAACACTGTGATACATTTGCGTGGAAATTTGTTGTTTGTGCGTAATCTCACATTTTAATAAACACACCTAAGAATCACGTAGGATATAGAACCATGAATGTCCTGCATGCATTAAAACGAGTTTATTTAATTTATTCTGTTTTTCAGTCATGTTGTAGATGCGAACAGGCCGGCAAAAAAATTTTGGCAAAATTGAAGGAAAATGCGGAAACATCGGAAAAAATTTTCAAAAATTGTGGGAAAATTTTGGGTACTACAAATTGATCGAAATTCATCGAAAAGAGATTTTTACCATTTTCCGCTCTAGTGCTCACAGTGGAAACTCCGTTCTGTTTTAATTATATGATTAGACTAACCTGATACATCACTCGTTCGGAAAATTGATCCGTGCAGTCGGCGACACATTCGAGATTGCTGAATTCTTCATTGGATACATTCGAACCGGGCAGATGAACCACCGCGGTACCATTGCGTTTTTGTAACCTGCTTTTTCGATGTCGCAGTGGGAAACCTTAAACGAAACAAAATCAGTGCATCGTATGATTTGAAAGCTAAACTAAGCTATATACAATTGCTTTAGGTTAAAGCTTAAAGACTATTTAGATATTATTGTTCGCCGAATTTTATACACTTATGAACGCCAGCTCATTTGGGCGCATCGTGTCTGTTCTAAACAGAAGGAAGAATATGAAGGGGAATTTTAAATATTTAATACATTAATGGCAATTTTCATAAAACTATTCCCTAAACGCATAAAATATCTATGTCAATTTTTAAATATTTTCATAAAATTTGAAACAATTTCTCAGGGAAATCAAGAATTTTTGCCCATATTACACAAATGAAAATCAGTATGCATAAAGTGTTTAATAACGTGGACGATGCCACAACTCTACTAAGGAATTGAACAGTTCACTCGCGAGGTTCATTAAAATGGATTTGACAAAAACATTTTCTTTGAAAAGCTTCATGTGACTTATGTATTGTAATACCCGGTATTACTTTTGCGTATGAACATGGTAATGCGCATAAGCCTAATCTTAAGCCAAAGTGTGGTGTAAAGATCTAGCTTAGCGTGTAGCGTATATGTTCCTTAGCAATGCCTATTATTTATCAGATTGGCTTTCGCACAGTCCAGGGTTCGCTTTGCATGGGCCTGCCTCGAGTTTGTAAATTATTGCACTATACTTGATATCCTTCAAGCATTGAGGTGTTACTAACGAAAATTTCAGGATGAATGAACCACCAGAACATAAGATTCGAAAGTCCGTGGGGATGAGGCAGACGGCGGTCGACGGGCCTGGAAGGTCCTCAAGGGTTAGGGGAATAGACCCCCGGACATTTTGGCCAATTTTACCCTACTTTTTGCCGATTTTACCATAATTTTTGCTAATTTTATCCCAATTTTTGCCGATTTTAACCAAGGTTTTGCTAATTTTTGCTAAAATTTTCCGAGCGCCTTCGGCGTGCGGCGTGGGTACACTTGAATATGGCTTTAACGGGGGTTTCACAGTTAAGAGAGTAACACCCTTATTGACGCGTATCGAACAGAGTGATAATATGCCACGCGAGGGAATTTAATAACGTGATTGCGAAGCGATTAAGTTATGACTTCGCGTACAGGTAGGTACAAGTAAGGAGTAAGGTACAGGTTCTGTTTCCATACACTTTTACAACTTTCAACTCAGAATTTGGCTTAGTCGGGCTTTTCTTTCTTAACTCAAGAGAACGACTGAGTCTAATTATGGCTCAGCCTGGACTAAAAATTCTTTGACTCGGTGAGTAAAGCATTCACTCAGCACAAAACAGGTTTTACTCAATCTGAGCAAAACATGGTTCATACTGAGTCTTGTTTGATTCCTGTGTCGAAACAGAATTGGCTAAATTAGTTAAATTTGACACTTTTACAGTGCATATATTAAAATGTTGTTCGTGTCGGATGATTTGACTGCAGAATCCGTTTCAGCGGCGGCTAATTGCAAGCAATTGTAGCAATGTTTTGGCATCATGAAGTATGTATTTTTCTGGATGTTTTCGAGATGCGCGTAGTGCTTATATAAGCTTCGTCAAGCTCTAGTGTGTTAGTTGGTTAGTTTGACCTAGCCCAAATTATTAATAAGGAGTGGGTCGATTATTAATAAGAAGTGACTTTATATAGTTGAATAAATTCTAGCTTATGAAACATTTTTAGTATATTACTGCGAATTTCTCTTTCGCCCAACGTTCACAGGTATCTAGGATTTGCGATTGTAGGTAATTACGTCTAATTGTCCGGTTCGCCTCACCAGTCAATACGTAGGAATTACTCGGTTACAGCTCTGGCCGTCTGTTGTCCTAAAGTCATCGTTAATGATCTTACATTTTAAAAAAATTTTGATCAAAAATGGGCGAGCTACAAAGTCCTTGGAGGACAGCGCGTGCCACGGGAATAAATATTTAAATTTTTTCGGAACTCAAATTTTAAACATTTTTGGCACTCATTTTACTAATTTCCGACTAACTTTTCCCAATTTTTGCCAACATTTTCCGCCAGCCGTCGGCACGCAGAGTGGGGTGTGTAAGTACTGCGGAGCTTATGCAGAGCTCGATGAAGGTACCTTCTAGGGCTAGGATCGGAGAATCACAGAGGAAGGTGGGGTCGAACCCAGAGAGTTACTCCCAAGTCGCCCGATGAGCACGTATGCTTTCGGTGGTCTGGTTCGCCTAAACACCCTAGATACCAAAGTGCGGGTTTTTAACCATTGACGACGTTTTGTGTTAATAATTGAATGCCATAGTGGCGTGCAGCATAAATACATGCAGTGAAATCATCGTACACGCGATTACTGCAACAGCGATAAAAGTTGGGCCATGCAGTATTTGTTTTGAATGGTAATATTTTACTTACCGTCTGAAGCGAAAATAAAAAAGCCGAATAATACGAATAGGAGAAAGTTTGCATGCAATATCATAACGAAATAATGTACATTAATATTTTAAACTTTAAAATAAGTTAAAATTGGAAACTATTTTTAGTGTCACTATTGTTTTTGGAATTCTCAATGCCACTATGAGAGATGCTCAGATAACGTCTTGCGGGTGTTTTAAAATAGATATAGTAAACACATATAGTATATATTATAAATAATTTTTGGGTTTCCATCGTTTCGTTAATCAATAAAGCTTATATGTAACAGCCCGAGTTTTGCGGTGAATATTAAACATTCAAAATCAGGCCATGAAGGCCTCAAAATTCAACGGGTAAAAGGGCGATCGGATACCGGTGGAGCGTGATCCAAGGATTCGTTATTGTAATGATATTTGTGTTGAATTAAATAAAACATTGTATCGTATGTTATAACCGTGTTATCACGCTCCACCAGCCCGAGGTGCGCGGGGTGATTTCGCACCCAAAATTGAATCAAAATCTTATGGTTAGGGTATCCGATCGATCCCCGGACAATTATTGCTCTATATATATATTAAAACGTTGTGTCATTTATTTGTGTTGAAGTATGGGACGGATGCGTAGTCTGATCGGCTGGGGACAAGGGGGAGAGATTTCGCGTTTCATCACAATCCGACTTAACGAATTTTGTTAATTAGGCGCCCCAAGGTCGATCCCGGTGCGCATCCGTGTCTAAAATAAATGAATTATATTCGTCGCTAAAGTGGGCAAGGTAATTTGGATATGCCCCTGTGTGTCAGGATGGACCGAGGTGGAGTGCAAGACTTTTATCAAAGTTCGAAAGGGGATTTTATTTTAATTCGGACCTCGGGGGTCTGTCTTGACACGCAGGGAAAGGAACTGTGTATAATATGTACATGCACATATTTCAGGGGATGTTTTGAATACATCTGAAAAAAGATAAAATTGACCCAAAGCGATAAAAGTTTTTCATTTTAAAGGGGTGTAGGAAAATTGAAATTTTGGGGTTTTTGGTATTGCAAAACAGAAATGGGACATTAAATTATCATTGGGGACCTTAAAGGCTTCTAAATTGCCCATTCGGGTCGATCTGACCTCAACCCGTAGGTACTTATGGACCCCCAATCCCGCGTTTAAACTCACAAATTTTCGGGCCCTAAATCACTACATCTCAAACCAAAACTCCCCGATTTTTGGACCCTTACACCTCGATTGGGTCCTATACTAACTATATTAGTGAAGACCGGGGCCATCCGCCCCAACGGGTCTGCGCAGGATTCCCATAACCCAATCGGGACCCAAAATTCTCCTATCGTGCACACACTTTTCTGCTCTTATCGGGCCTCCTAGGGGACTTACACTAAATTTACTAATCTCATAAGCAGGCGACCAGCCAGGGCATGGATATGATCCCGCCCCCGGCCGCCTGCTTCTTTCCGTTCCTGAGATATATATAAAAAATACACAAATTCTTTATTATTTTCAGCGCCTGAAGCGCTTATATATTTGGCCAAATTGTGGACCTTGCGCCGACCAGCGCGAGGTTTAGTTGTTGTTTACTAGCCCTTGGCGACACACAGCAAGCAGGCACAGTTTGGGCATTCGTCGTATTGTTAGCTGTAGGCAATTTGTTGTTATTGGCACGTTGAGTGTCATTAATTTCCTATATACAAGTCGGCGTTGTTTGAAATTATAAAGTCGGCGTTGTCTGAAATTATACCAGCCATGTTGTAGTTCATTTGTGTATGCTTTGCTTAAGGCCTACTTGCTTGAAGTTTGGAAAGTTACATTAGCTTTTGGTTTTGTGTACGTGGACTTTATTATAATACATATATGTCCTTTGCCAACTTTTAAATTTTAAATTTTGCCGCTAGAGGACCACTGAGTATAAAAGCGACTGCCCGGTTCCCCGATCGGGACCAGTCGGGTTTTACAGTGTTAGGAATTGGCGGTTGTCGCCATTTATCTCGCTTGTTAGGATTTCGTTTATTTTTTCGTTTAAATGTATCGGGGCTGGTTTCTCGCCGTGCCTCCACGGTGGAGAGCCTGCTCTGATTAGAGTTTCTTTTCGATCTTACCAAGGGCCGTCCTTGCGGGCGTTGGGGTGTCGGAAGGATGCCCCGCGCGTCCGTAAGGGCCGGGCCCCGTCAAAATTTGCAAAATCATATCAAACTAATCAAAATTCGGGTTCTCGCGTATCTCGACTGGTTCCCCGCTCCTCGGACGCCTCCTTTTTGTTTACAGGTCCGAGGAGTGACCAAAATTTCGTTCTAGGACACGTGACAGTAATCAAACGTTATTTCCTAAGCAGTATTAGTCAAAATTTACCTTAAGGCATCGGGCACCGAGGAAAAAATTTTTACTTTCCAAGCAAGAATAATCCAATTCCTAAGACTTGGTTAAGAGTTGCTTCAAAAAAAAGGGGACCCAGCTAAAATTTGCAAAGGATCACGAGAGTAATGCTGAGGACGCGGCCGTTTGCATCCTTGGGGAACACGAGTTGTCCCCCGTTAGTACGAAATCGAGCTGCAGCGTCGAATCCCCATTCGTTTGCTGTGATCCCTTCGCTTTTGGTCAACGTGCGATGCAAACGACTGCGGACCCGACAAATTTTTGAGAGTCTCCTTAGAGGAGTATAAAGCGAGACGGGGACTGGAGCTGGCGGTGATCTGGCTGGTATTGGACTTTGGTGGGATGTGGTTTTTCTAACCGTGCAACTACGGGGAGAATCCACGTCGGCACCTATTCCCGGAGCACTCTGGGAGCGAGTTTCGAATTAGTCGGTTGGGTCGCAGGCCACTCCAGTCGCCGTCATAACAGTACCAAAATTTTGAACCTCCAGCCTCGTTTTCATGTAGAGTTCGGACTGCTACAAAGCAAAAATTTTTATCGTGATTTAAATAAGTAACTGGTCGTTTGAAATCAGCACTTTTCGCCAAAATTTACTGGGCTCTACTTACTGAGTAAACGAAAGTTAGCGTGTACCTCAGGGTACCTTGCACGGTACCCGAATCAAGATTTTCATTGTAACATGAATGATGTACATAGATTGTTGTGCATCCCGATTGGGTGGCATTTATATTCGTGGAGTGCAAAATATAAAACTTGGTTCAAATAGTAAACCAGCTGAACCGTGGTTAATTTTCTGAAGCAGCTCGCAACACTTTGTTTATGAATTAGGTTCCTTAGAAAACTTTGAGCTCCAATGGCAATCAGACAATGAGCCCAGAGGATCGAGAGTGATCAATATTGCCCCTTTTTTCAGCTTAGCTTCGCTGGCGTGATCATTGCAAAATTCTCCGCCCAAATGCTAAGGCTACTCCCTCGTTACGCCCCGCACAGCACCAGCGTACACCCGAACTGCCAAGAATTTCCCTCTGTTGCAACCCGTACCGCCAGCCATCGCGTCGAATAGTTTGTCCCCTGACACCGCCCGCACGAGCATTAGAGCTAGACCCCAATCACATCGTAATACTAGGACTTCCACTAATCTTTAGGTCCAAGCTTTGACTACAAGGGACTGGGGCCTCCGCCTCAGTGCCCCCACGTAAAACAAGTAACTAAATTTGGTCACCATTCAAGTTTTATAGGGCCAGTCATGTTTCGCTTGGGATTAGAAAAGGGACAATAATGCATAGAGACATACCAACGGGGAAAGTCACTAGGATCACGTTAGGACCAGAGAACCCCGCTTAGGGGATAAAGTGGATAATGAGGGAAAGGCGAGTCAGCCTTATTACCTGTGAGCAGGCTTAGGGGTTGACTCTCCCTCGGGGGACCTCATACCATTAGACACGTGGGCCAATATAGGGGCCAGGCCGAACACCCTGGTAAACCCGCCGGCAGCCTGCTAAGCTAAGCGGTTCCCCTGGGTCATCGCATAGATCGCCGGGGAGTCGTGGAAGCCGGGGTTGTCCGGGCACCACACGCTAGGGAAATCGTGGTGCAGCTGGGATCCCTTAGGGCCAGAACTGGTCCTAGTACATAAATAATAGTGGGGGCCACGCCGTGAGGCGTCAATAAATTTCCAGGACCAAGAAATTTCCTTTTTAAGTTATTGGCTGTCAGACCTCTCGCATGTCTTCAACGCACCGGAGGTGATAGCGTAAGTTCATAGGGCAAAACGTAGATAGCAGCAAAACTGTTAGGTAAATTTGATCGATACCACTGCGTGCCTGGTGCTGTCTTATGTCGCGCGTACTTAGTAACATTGTATATATGTTTCCACTTATTGGTGTGAAGAGCAAGCTCATGCGTTCCAGGGAATCGTGCAGTCGCTTAGCGTCTCGGCAATTCCAGATTGCTGCCTCGGAGGGGGGAGTTTCGCTTTCAGCTGAGAGTATATTTTGATTGGAAGTACTACCACCTGGACCGCGTGAGCTGAAATAGATTTTGGGTATGGAGATGGTAACGGCGAAAGGAGTGTAGTGACGGGATGGTGTTCGTCAGCTTGGCGGAAAGGGGCCTCGGGTGGTCGCATTGTAGGATGTGTAGTGAAATTGACTAAACTTTTATATTACAGGAATTGCAATTTCGAACGTGTGGTACTTTGCTGTTTGAATAAACTAATAGTACTGCCGATCTTATTTATCGTGGTATTAGAGCTGGCAAAATATTGCATTTAATGATCGGACTTATCGAGGACGCTGAACGACTTATTTGGCGGTGGTGAACTTTTTGACTGTTTGACAATCCTACGCCGTTCGGTTATTTATTCTCTCCACACCACGGTTTGACGACTGCTATCGACCGCAATCGTTTTGCCTTGTGCTCAATCGGTATCGTAATCGTTTCGCCAAACGCATCGGAGGCAATAATCGAGTCCACCGTGCTTCACGAATTCCCGTGCGACTACCCGGCGGCCGGCGGCGACGAACCAGTACTGAAGCAGCGACGGAATACGACTGTAACACAGCAGACATTGATTGACATTTTGCCTACCGATAATATGGTCAGTATCTGTTATTGATGTACAGTTGTATATTTTGTACGTTTATTCAGGATGAACTATACAATTCGAGGTTTTCGGTTTAGTGCGTATAATCAGTCGTAATAAGTGTGACCGGCTAAATCATTTGTAACCGTATGTCGGATTCTGTTACTCTTATATAGCACGTACCTCCGAGTCAAGGAAACTGATTTGAACAAAAAGGGGACATTTTTGCTATAATCCCGGGGATATTTTGTGATTAAGACGCTTTCTGATCTGGTCCCTGGATCCTTTTTAGCATAAGACAATTGGTTCAGCGAAGTTGTAAATAACTCGTCGTTCAATAGACATTGAAGTCCTAGTCGTTCGAGGCTAAACACGGTTGAAATACGGAATAGGTCCGAAAGGTAGCTGCTTTACAAACCTGATTTAGGAACAGAGTGCGGGACTTGAGTACCTAAGGGTATTTGAGCCCGATAAGCACTGCAACATCGATCGAACTAGCTGAATAATTCTAAGCGAAGCGAAATTTTCA
>JASANE010012144.1:0-48895 GCA_030248225.1 Trileptium ribeirensis | reverse complement strand
TATTGCTGAAAGGCTAAGCAAATCGAACGGAACCGAGGTCTAAGCAAATTGAACTCAACCGAAGTCCAAGCTAGTTGAACGGAATCGGCGTCCAAGCGGATCGAACGGAACCGAAGTCCAAGCGAATCGAATGGAACCAAAGTCCAAACGGATCGAACGGAACCAAAGTCCAAACGGATCGAGCGGAACCGAAGTCCAAGCGGATTGAACGGAACCTAAGTCCAAGCGGATCGAAGGAGACCGTAGTTCAAGCGGATCAAACAGGACGGAAGTCCAAGCGGATCAAACAGGACTGAAGTCCAAGCGGATCAAACAGGACTGAAGTCCAAGCGGATCAAACAGGACTGAAGTCCAAAAAATGATCGAAAAGATACCGAAGCGGGCAAAAGTCCAAGAGTGCACTGAAAGGAACCGGAAGTCCAAGCGGATCGAAAGGGACCGAAGTCCAAGCCGGAATCGAACGCAACCGAAGTCCAAGCGTATCGAAGAGTACCTAAATCCAAGCGGATCAAACAGGACTGAAGTCCAAACGGATCAAATAGGTCTTAAGTCCAAACGGATCGAACGGAACCCGAAGTCTAAGCGGATCGAAGTAGACCGAAGTCCAAGCGGATCAAACAGGACTGAAGTCCAAGCGGATCAAACAGGACAGAAGTCCAAGCGGATCAAACAGGACCGCAATTTGAAAATGAATTGTAAAGAGACCGAAATCCCAAGCGTATCGAACGGAACTGAAGTCCAAGCGGAATCGAACGGGAACCTAAGTCCAAGCGGATGGAAGTAGACCGAAGTCCAAGTGGATCAAGCAGGACGAAGTCCAAGCTGATCAAACAGAACAGAAGTCCAAGCGGATCAAAAAGGACTGAAGTCCAAGCGGATCAAAAAGGACGAAGTCCAAGCGGATCGAAAGGAACCGAAGTCCAAGCGGATCGAAAGGGACCGAAGTCCAAGCGGATCGAACGGAACCCGAAGTCTAAGCAAATCGAACAGAACCGAAGTCCAAGCGACTCGAACGGAATAGGTGTCCAAGCGGATCGAACGGAACCGAAGTCCAAGCCAATCGAACGGAACCGGGGTAGAAGCGAATCGAACGGAATCGAAGTCCAAGCAAATCGAACGGAATCAGTGTCCAAGCTGATCGAACGGAATCGGTGTCCAAGCTGATCGAACGGAACCGAAAGTGGAGGCGGACCAAACAGGACTGCAAGTCCAAGCGAGATCAAGCAGGACTGAAGTCCAAGCGGATCAAACAGGACTGCAGTCCAAGCGGATCAAACAGGACTGCAGTCCAAGCGGATCCAACGGAAACTGAAGTTCCAAGCGTATCGAATGGAATGCTGAAGAAGTTCTCAAGCGTATCGAACGGAACTGAAGTCCAAGCGGATGGAAGTAGACCGAAGTCCAAGCGGATCAAACAGGACTGAAGTCCAAGCCGAACGAAAAGGACTGAAGTCCAAGCGGATCGAAAAGGACTGAAGTCCAAGCGGATCGAAATGAACAGAAGTCCAATCGCATCGAATGGAACCGAAGTGGAATCGAATCGAACGGACTCGAATTCCAAGCAAATCGAACGGAACCGAAGTGGAATGAATGGAATAAAGAATAGAATGAATAAATAATAATAAATGAATGAATGGACTCGATGATCCAAGTGATATCAATAATAAATTAATCATCAAATGAACCAATAATCATCAATGAATATTCCAGTAATAATGATCAAATCAGTATAGAAGAATAATCAATAATCAAAAAAATAAGAGATCGAACGGAACGAAGTACAAGCAAATGAAGGAACTAAGTGAAGAAATCGAACGGAACGAAGAAGCGAATGAAGGAGAAGTCCAGGAAAAAGGAGAAAAGGAATGAAGGAGAAGTCAAGAATGAAAAGAAGAAGGGACGAAGGAACGAAAAAGATGAAAAAAAAGGCAAAAACAGAAAAAGGACAAGTAGAAAAGAAATAAAAGAAGGAAAAAGGACAAGAAGAAAAGGACAAGAAGGAAAAAGGAGAAGAGAAAAGGACAAAAGGAAAAAGGACAAAAGGAAAAAGGACAAAAGGAAAAAAAGGACAAAGGAAAAAGAAAAGAAAAAGAAGCGCAGAAAGGACGAATAAAAAAAATGAAAAACTCAGAGAAACAGACAACAAACAACGAAAGAAAAGGAAAGAAAGAAAAAAAAAGAAGAGAGCATCAAAAAGGAAAAAAAACAAACAATTAAATGAAAAAAGAAGAAGCAAAACTAGAGAAGAAAAAAAAAGAGAAGCCGAGAGAAGAGAAAGACAGGGGAAGAAATAAAAGAAAAAAAAAAAAGAAAAAAGAAAAACCTATAAAAAAAAAAAGGGAACTGAAAACGGAAGAAAAAGAAGACACAAAAAATAAACAGAAATAAAAAAAAAAAAAAAAAAACAAAGAAAAAGAAAAAAAAAACAAAACAAAACAAAAGGTAAAAAAACATAAGAAAAAAGAAAAAAAAAAAAAAAAAAACACAAAGAAAAAAACGAAAAAAAAACCAATAAAAAAAGGGAAAAAAAAAAAATAAAAAAATATATTTAAAAAAAAAAAAAAAAAAAAAAAAGGAACAAAAAAAAAAAGAAAAACAAAAGGAAAAAAAAAAAAAAAAAAAAAGAAAAAAAAAAAAAAAAAGAAAAAAAAGAAGACGGAAAAAAACAAAAAAAAAAAAAAAAAAAACAAAAAGAAAAAAAAAAAAAAAAAAAAAAAAAAAAAAAAATAAAAAAAAAAAAACAAAAAAAACAAAAGCTTTAAACGCACCTAAGAAAAAATCTATCCAAACACCTGAATCTGTTCTGAATTAATAGCGTTGCAATATAATTCCACGAATGCCTTGGATAACAACGTAAATACTGTAAACACTAGCTATGTGATCTATTTTGTTAATTTTTTTATTAACAGACCTAAATATTTTTTTTTTGAACATTATATAATATCTATTGTAATAGTACTATCACGATCGATGTAAGATCCGTAATGCTCCTACTTGCATAAAGATAACTAGTAAGAAGACTGTATTTTAGTTGAGAATTCTGGTTGAAATATACGAATTAATAACTCACACCCAATGTTAAAATTAATGCACATTTTTGTGATTAGATTTTCGTAAATCATCAACAGTCTAAATATACATCTACCCATTTGTTGTATAATTCATCAAATCAAACGTGAGTGATTTCGTACCTTTAGACATCCCTTTTCAATTCGATAAAAGATTAGTTCTTTCTAATTTTTACCTGAGTCTAGGAGTGGATTTATCCAAAAACCGTGAATAAACTCGGAGATAATCTCTTGATGAGAAATGGAACACTGAAAATGAAATTATTTATATTTAGAGGTAAGTCCAAATGTCAGGAAACTAAGAATAGTATAAACTGACGTCAAAATTCGAGACAGCGGAGTGGTTAATCAAATTTACCATATAGTTCAATTAATCCTAATTGACACATTAAATTAAATTAAATTGAAATGTGAACGTACACCCGAAAGGATTTTTTTGTTTATTCTGATTAGTTAAGGAGAGATAACGGAATGGCTAGCATCACGGTGCACAAAACGATCCAGTCAGTCTCCGCTGGGAAAATCATCGAACCCTGTTAATTTATGAAAGACGTCTTAATCTTTATATCGTCAAAGATATCGATGAACTCATGATTTTCGAATTACAAGCTGTAAAACAGCTAGCTATGAGCCAGAGTTAGAAAACTTCGAAAAATTGAATTTTAATACTTTCGTAAAATGCATCTTTTAGAGATGTTTTTTAGGCACTATAGAAGCAGGTTTTCTTTAATCTACAACTGTACGTTAATTCCCGCAGAACACATCTTGGCACTTGAAATGACAAGAATTGGTAAAAATTAGCAAGTGGTTCTCCTGAAACGAAAATACAAGCAGTACCATAGGACCTTGTTCTGGGTTCCTTTACAACCTGAGAAATATGTTAAACTATGCAAAATAGAGCCATTCATGAAATAAAAACGCTACGTATTTCATCTTGGGATTGAAGGCAAATACCGCATCCATTATTTCGATACATAACAAGTAGATCACAGAGTATAAAACATCATTTCCAGTACATATCAAAAAGGCAAGAACCCAATGTTTGACCAAAAGAAGAGAAACTTTCAAAAACTAGAAACCTGAACATTCATAAAAAATATAATTTCAAGTGTTAAAGGTTTTGAGGTTGTATTCTTATATCGCTTACCCGTATTGGACGCATACCGTCAAACATAAATGCTGTCACCATACTGAAACTATTATAGTTTCAGTATAGTGCCAGCATTTGTGTACGACGTTCTATACCAGACCATTCGACGCGCAGTGTCCTTTTTAGTCTAACTGTGATATCAAATCCAAATTGGCAACTGGACGAGATACGACGTTTTGCCAAAGTACGGCACTATATATCTGTTATAATTGTTTACGTACAACTAAATTCCGAAAATATCGAAAATTGATTATTTTTATTACCAAAACTAGCCATTTCAAGTGCCAAGATGTGTTCTGCAACATTAACCACGTACGCAGTTGTAGATTAAAAATAGTAAAACCTGCTTCTATAGTGCCTAAAACAACCATCTCTAAAAAGCAACAAACTTATTTCACCAAAGCTATTAAAATTCAATTTTTCGGAGTTTTTAGTCTTGGCTCATAGCTAGCTGTTTTACCAGCTGGAATTGCGAAAATCGATCAATCCATTGATATCTTTTGACTGATAGACAATAAATAATTTAACCACGTCTTTCATAAATTAACAGGGTTGAAGAATGTTTTGCCGCAGCGGCAGACTGGACCTGGATCCGTTTTGGTGCAGGCCGCGTGATGCTAGCCATTCCGTTATCTCTCCTTAAGGAACCTCACAATGCGAGCGAATAGCAACACGAGCAAACACACCCGACAAGACAAGACAAATTGCTTTCGGGTGTACGTTGCCGGACATGTGTCAATTTAATTTAATTTAAAATGTGTCAATTTAAAGGATTAATCGAACTATATGGTAAATTTGGATTAACCACTCCGCTGTCTCGAATTTTGACGTCCAGTTTATACTATTCTTAGTTTAACGCCTGACCATTTGGGGAACTTCCAGCCCTCAAAAATATCAAAGCTAATTTTATTTTCAGTGTTCCATTCTTCGCATGCAAAGGTAGATTAATCTGACCCGAGTTTATTCCACCGGTTTTTGGATAAATCCCACTCCCTGACTCCAGGTACAAAATTAGAAAAAGAACTAATCTTTTATCGAATTGGAACAAGGGATGTCTAAAGGTACGAAATCCACTCACGTTTGATTTGATGAAACTCAGCTTTACAACCAAACTGGGGTAGATGATATATTTAGACTGTTGTATGATTTACGAAAAAATCTAATCACAAGAAACAAGAAATGTGGCAAAATTAATTGTTAACATTGGGTTGTGGAAGTTATTAATTCGTATATTTCAACCCCAGAATTCCTCAACTCAAAGATGAACAGTCTTGCTTACTAAGTTATGCTTTATGCAAAGGTAGGAGTCATCTACGGATCTTACATCGATTGTGATAGCTACTATTATGAATAAGATACACTATAAAATGTTCAAAACCAAAAATAAAAATTTAGGTCTGTTAATAAAAAAATTAACAAAATAGATAAAGATGAAAGGCCAAGGATCGGAATTATATTCACGCTAAATAGAACAGATCAGTGTTTGGATAGATTTTTTCTTAGGTGCGTTTAAAGCTAGGAGTGTGCAACTGCAACATTGTAGACATATCTCTCAGTGTAAGCGAGCAGAAGCCAAAGAACGCGATGTTTCAGGCAAATTTCAGCCCGTTTTTGCTAGTTTCGCTTGTAGCAAGGTTATAATTAAACCGCTTTAGCCCAAACTTGCACAGTCTATATGACTTACCTGCAGATCGCTATGATGACCGCATGTACAAGAAAGGAAACCTGGCGATAAATATTTCAGTATAAAATCTAAGAAAAATTTTGTTGGCTTTCTGGTTATTCGGGTTATCCAAGTCATGAATGTTGTCAATATATGTTATTCATATGTTATTCGAATCACATTAACAAGACGAGTCGAATGGCGTCAATATTGCCTGAACCTGGTCACGAAGTCATATTCATTTCAGTAAAAGTAAGCTCTTTGACGAAGCCCTAGTTTGAGCAGTTAATTCATAATTACAAAACGATTTCGACTCAACTTGTAAATGCCGTTCGAATGCTATATATACCAATTACTAGAAATTTTCATCGTCAAGAACAACCAAAAATACAAAAAAATGGTTGTAATGCAAATTTTTACCCGTCTCGACTGTCTTTAATACTACTGGGCATTGAGTAAAATTAACCGGGTTTCCTTCATATTACCATTTTCATAACCGCATAACTTAAAACAGTCATAAATAATATTATTATAACATGATATAACCTGTAAAACACTGATACGATCATAATCATTCCGTTCGGTACATGATTCCCGGTCACATAATTCAGAGTTAAACAATTAATGACCGGTTATGCGGATGAACATGACGTGCGCTAGTTGTTGATCTATCTAGGGACGTGTTGCTCGGTTCCTTTAGGAATTTTATAAAACGATCGAAGAACAACGAACGTGCATACTTTATCCGACAAAATGAGATAATACAACAGTTCAACTCAAAGTGAACACCGAATTGTGGATAGAAGGCGTCAAATGTTAAAATTATGTGGGATTCATGTTATAATATCCCCACCACTTGGAACTTATGTACCCCAAACAGTGGCAGGCACACCCTACACTACAGGGTGTCTTAGACACCCCTGTGTTTTTAAATAATGTTTCAAATAAATTTCAAACAAAGCTAGCTAATAGTTTGGCTTATTTCAGACGGTGTCAATGAACCGTCGTTGCTTTTTCGTTTTGCTGAGGGTTTCCGCTACCCCGTGGGGTCATTTTGCATAGGGCCTACAGGAATCCTAGAAACACCGCATTGGCAAGCATAAAGCACCGAAATACTACATTGCTAAAATCTTGGGGTGTGCCCGACACCCTCATATTTTGTTATATGGTGTGGATGTCACTGTCAATGTCTTTACGGTATAGTCTACACTACAGGGGCACAAAAGTTCCAACTGTTGGCGACATTATAACGTGAATCCCGCATTAATCTAAGTAAAATTAAATCAATGCCATCAATCCAACGGTCTAATACGCACAGACATAATAAATAAGATTCATGAACCAGACAAGAAAAATTGACAGGAAATTGGAGATGAATATTTCGGCCAGATCTAACACTGGGTTTGGCAAATTAAAAACATTGCATATATTAAATTTTAATCATATTTTAATTTAGAACCATCGAACATGCCTAATTTTTTTACCAAGAGTGATGATTTCACCATTATTCTGCTAACTATACACACTGGCTCTAAGTAAAAATTATACTCTTAAGTTTTTAGTAAATTCTGATAAAAAAATATTCTTCAGTTTTACACATGAACTTCGTCAAATTCAAGTGTTTTTATCCATATTTCCAGCAATTGGAATGATGTTAGAATGCAAGCTGTCGCATATCTACAAAAGAAAAAGAACACCTTAAGCTACAACTGGAATTGGGAGCCAAAATAGGTATTCAAATTACCAAGTTACAGCCAAATTTGGACAATTAAAGGCTATTTCACGTTTACTCGTTGACGACCCGAGTTATTGGAGCGCTATTTACCCGAACTATAAAAACCCAGCAATTTTAAATCCTGGATTTGAACCCTATTGTTCTTGGCAGACTGTGAAGAAACATGTTGACAACTAGGCAATTTTGAACGTTTTGGCCAAAGAAATGTTTTGGCTGCAGAACTGAGGACATTGATGCAAAACAGGGGTACCTATCGTTGGTCTTAATAGAGGTTGAGCGGTAGCAGTCACCGTCCCTAAAACGCCAAATTCTTCCTCAAGCCAAATATACCCGGAAAATGATTTAGCAGAAATTCGCAACCGTTAGGGTAAAATTGGCGAAAATTTGGATAAAATTAGCGAATAAAGGGAAAATTAGAAAAATTAGATCGCCAATTGACAAATTGATAAAAATTTCGGCAAAATTGTGAAAAATTATTTTAATTTCCTGAAATATTTAAAAATTTACATTCCCCTGGTCTTTCCCATGCCTGATAACCTCAACCATAATCACCGAGACCATCTACACCGCCGTACCAGGCAGGCAGACGTTCGTCATCTGTAGTATATACATATACTTCTGCCATGCAGGTTAAATAACAAATTGCCACAGACCAGAAATTACCTAATCTTAAATTTATCGAAAAAAATATTAAATTGTTTGGGTTTGAAACATATGTTTCCTGTAAATTTAGATGAAAACCTCTCTTCTGTTTCTCTAGCATTGCAATACAAATTTACATATTTAACCTGATTTAGCTAAAATTGCAAATCGTTGTTTGATTTAAGTCAACTGTGTTAACTCTAAGAAACAGTTTTTACAATTTATTATGTCATGATTGTACAGTCCCTTTCGATGCGCTTGGACTTTTGTCCGCTTCGATCTCTCTTGATCCGTTTGGGCTTCAGTCCTTTTTTGATCCGCTTGGACTTCAGTCCTGTTTGATCCGCTTGGACTTCAGTCCTGTTTGATCCGCTTGGATTTCAGTCCTGTTTGATCTGCTTGGACTTCAGTCCTGTTTGATCCGCTTGGACTTCAGTCCTGTTTGATCCGCTTGGACTTCAGTCCTGTTTGATCCGCTTGGACTTCGGTCTACTTCGATCCGCTTGGACTTCGGTCTACTTCGATCCGCTTGGACTTCGGTCTACTTCGATCCGCTTGGACTTCGGTCTACTTCGATCCGCTTGGACTTCGGTTCCGTTCGATCCGCTTGGACTTCGGTTCCGTTCGATCCGCTTGGACTTCGGTTCCGTTCGATTCGCTTGGACTTCGGTTCCATTCGATTCGCTTGGACTTCGGTTCCATTCGATTCGCTTGGACTTCGGTTCCGTTCGATTCGCTTGGACTTCAGTTCCGTTCGATTTGCTTGTACTTCGGTTCCGTTCGATTTGCTTGGACTTCGGTTCCGTTCGATTCGCTTGGACTTCGGTCCCTTTCGATCCGCTTGGACTTCGGTTCCTTTCGATCCGCTTGGACTTCAGTCCTTTTTGATCCGCTTGGACTTCAGTCCTGTTTGATCCGCTTGGACTTCGGTCTACTTCCATCCGCTTGGACTTCGGTTCCGTTCGATCCGCTTGGACTTCGGTTCCGTTCGATCCGCTTGGACTTCGGTTCCGTTCAATTCGCTTGGACACCGATTCGTTCGATTCGCTTGGACTTCGGTTCCATTCGATTCGCTTGGACTTCGGTTCCGTTCGATTTGCTTGTACTTCGGTTCCGTTCGATTTGCTTGGACTTCGGTTCCGTTCGATTCGCTTGGACTTCGGTCCCTTTCGATCCGCTTGGACTTCGGTTCATTTCGATCCGCTTGGACTTCAGTCCTTTTTGATCCGCTTGGACTTCAGTCCTTTTTGATCCGCTTGGACTTCAGTCCTGTTTGATCCGCTTGGACTTCGGTCTACTTCCATCCGCTTGGACTTCAGTTCCGTTCGATACGCTTGGACTTCAGTTCCGTTCGATACGCTTGGACTTCAGTTCCGTTCGATACGCTTGGACTGCAGTCCTGTTTGATCCGCTTGGACTGCAGTCCTGTTTGATCCGCTTGGACTTCAGTCCTGCTTGATCCGCTTGGACTTCAGTCCTGTTTGATCCGCTTGCACTTCGGTTCCGTTCGATCAGCTTGGACACCGATTCCGTTCGATCAGCTTGGACACTGATTCCGTTCGATTTGCTTGGACTTCGATTCCGTTCGATTCGCTTGGACTTCGGTTCCGTTCGATTCGCTTGGACTTCGGTTCCGTTCGATCCGCTTGGACACCTATTCCGTTCGAGTCGCTTGGACTTCGGTTCTGTTCGATTTGCTTAGACTTCGGTTCCGTTCGATCCGCTTGGACTTCGGTCCCTTTCGATCCGCTTGGACTTCGGTTCCTTTCGATCCGCTTGGACTTCAGTCCTTTTTGATCCGCTTGGACTTCAGTCCTTTTTGATCCGCTTGGACTTCAGTCCTGTTTGATCCGCTTGGACTTCAGTCCTGTTTGATCCGCTTGGACTTCGGTCTACTTCCATCCGCTTGGACTTCAGTTCCGTTCGATACGCTTGGACTTCAGTTCCATTCGATACGCTTGGACTTCGGTCTCTTTCGATTCGTTTGGACTGCAGTCCTGTTTGATCCGCTTGGACTTCAGTCCTGTTTGATCCGCTTGGACTTCAGTCCTGTTTGATCCGCTTGGACTTCGGTCTACTTCGATCCGCTTAGACTTCGGTTCCGTTCGATCCGTTTGGACTTCAGTCCTTTTTGATCCGTTTGGACTTCAGTCCTGTTTGATCCGCTTGGATTTCGGTCTACTTCGATACGCTTGGACTTCGGTTGCGTTCGATTCGCTTGGACTTCGGTCCCTTTCGATCCGCTTGGACTTCGGTTCCTTTCGATCCGCTTGGACTTTTGCCCGCTTCGGTATCTTTCGATCCGTTTGGACTTCAGTCCTGTTTGATCCGCTTGGACTTCAGTCCTGTTTGATCCGCTTGGACTTCAGTCCTGTTTGATCCGCTTGGACTTCAGTCCTGTTTGATCCGCTTGGACTGCGGTCTCCTTCGATCCGCTTGGACTTCGGTTCCGTTCGATCCGCTTGGACTTCGGTTCCGTTCGATCCGTTTGGACTTTGGTTCCGTTCGATCCGTTTGGACTTTGGTTCCGTTGGATTCGCTTGGACTTCGGTTCCGTTCGATCCGCTTGGACGCCGATTCCGTTCGATTCGCTTGGACTTCGGTTCCGTTCGATTTGCTTAGACTTCGGTTCCGTTCGATTTGCTTAGACTTCGGTTCCGTTCGATTCCCTTGGACTTCGGTTCCGTTCGATTCCCTTGGACTTCGGATCCGTTCGATTCCCTTGGACTTCGGATCCGTTCGATTCCCTTGGACTTCGGATCCGTTCGATCCGCTTGGACACCGATTCCGTTCGATTCGCTTGGACTTCGGTTCCGTTCCATTCGCGCCTTAGGTCCCTTTCAATCCGCTTAAACATTTATCCCCTTAGGTCCCCTTCGACCCACTTGGATTTCGGTCACCTTCGGTCCGATTGAATGTTTGTCCCCTTCGGTCCCTTTCGACTTGACCAACTGTTCTTTTTATCATGGTTTTGTTTAATGTTGGCTTTCTAGTAAAGCTTGGCTTTCTAGTAAAGCACCTCTCGATTCGAAGTAGATACTACTAATGTTGCGTTCGAACGCCTAACATCTTGCACTTAAAGTTTGAACTCAAGTTTGAGCAAAAGATTTGACGTGCGAACTCAGCTTAAAATAACCAGGTTTGACTGTGAGTTAGATTATATTACGAAGCCTTCAACTGTTCAGCGAAAAAATAAACGAGATCGTGTTAAAAAGGTTTTATTTTTACTGAGTTTACTAATTTTTTACTAATATTCGGCCATGTAAACTGGCAGGAATTGCGACAAACTTGTCTCTACTACTAATTGTATTTGCAGGCAATGTCACCTTTAGGGGCCGGACATTATGACGTTAGAAAAAAGAACAGCTTAGTGCGGGGGATTTGGGAGAAACAGCCCCCGACTTAGACTTAGGCTTAGCGTGTGTCTCGTATAAGGACCTTAGCTCATATAAGAGTAGGATTATGGCTTAGGCTTAGTATATCGAGAACGGCATAGCATGCATTTCACTACCGCCCCTAAAAGTTACATTGGCCGTATTGGCTATTGGCAGTAAATTACTATTAAATGGTGTATAATGACCGCGGTGCATTTACACCATTAACAGTTTAAAACATAATCTTAGCATAGCCACGATTATGTTTTATTGGAAGCCTCACTAATTGAAACAGTTATTATAAACGGGTTATTGCAAAAAGGAAAATTTGAAAGTTTCGGATCTTTGCGAACAAAATCTTATTCTAACTCTGAATCAACTGAAATCACTAAACGCCTTATAAATGTTTAAGAAAACTATTAACTAAGTTTAGGTCCACATGATTTTCCGTGCTTTTTTTCGGCTATATCTACGAATCTAAAGTTTTTGTAATCTGGTCATCAATATATTTTTAAAGCATGATTCGTAAAGTAATGAATAAAAGCGCGTTTGAAGTATTTTAAAATTTTCGCTTCTATTTACACTCATTTTACACTATATTTTTACGCCAAGAAAATCTATTAAAAACATACCACACAAGCAATCAGTCTTGGGGACTACTGATTATCCGAAGGAATCACTTTCTAAATATCCCTTCAAAATTTCCATCTAATCTTATCGCTACACCATTTTCAATACGATGAGCCTATAATTTTAGAACTTAATGTTTATCAAGACAACGGGATGCTAATCTGGTGTAATGCCTATCGTAGTTACTTGTTTCAACAATGTCCTGTTTACAAAATTCCAAATTCGGCTTTTAGATAGCCAATGACCTAAACTCAGGAATTCGATATAAACGTTTTCTGTCAATAATCGCCTTAAAATTTCACACATAAGTATTTGGCTTAAGACTTGGTCAGTTTAGCTTAATGAAGACAGTATCCAGCTACAGGGAAAATAATCTATTCAAAAATTGGCCCAGTTATCACCTAGAAGCAACGCAGTTAAATCGTTATATAAAAAGAACATATTAGAGCGGGGGTTCTGTGGGGGACTTAGGGAGGGGGGCGTCAGCCTCCCGACTCAGGCTTAAGCTTATTGTATGTCTCACATAAGGACCTAATCTTAGGATTAATATATGCAGAACGGCATGGCATGCATTACACTTTGGCCCCTCAGGGTTACCTTGGCCCGAGAAATTAAACTGAAATGGTTATAGTTGTACGGGTTTCTGCCTGAATTATAAAACCGTGCAGTTTTTCTGCGTTCTCAACAGATTGCAAATTTGAGAGATCCGGTCTGCCGTTAATCCAATCAAGAGTTCACAATGAATTTTGAAGGAGAGTATGACCTTGAGCTCTATCTTGCGATGTGGTCGTTTTTCAAGTTACCCATTAAGTATTGAAAGAGGAAGCCCCAAGTAGTTTATATCAGCTATGACGTCGACACTTGACATGTATCAATAAAACAGCAATAGGGACTGTAGGCGATTGCTACTTCTTCTAAAATCTCAATGGTTATCCTTTACCTGATTGTTACTATGCCCTCAGAGAACCTTGGCGGCAACCAGTATTCCACGGAGAATTTTGTGAGGAACCCTTACGAATTCTTTAGGAGTAACGCCCCGAAAAGTGACAACCACATCGAATAAGCTATAAAAGTCGGAGTGTCATACTCTTCGACCAAATCAGCATTGTGAACGCTTGATGTAACCATTTCAATTATCAATCAATCTATAAAATTCGCTTCCGCCTTTTGTTCAACTAAGTCGCACTGTTCGTTGGGTGGTTCTTTGACTTATTGTCTCAAATCGACAAAATTGTGTACTTGTTTGTCTAAAAAATCATAGTTTTCTATTGTTTACAGAACTCATAATTTATAATACACAATGGTTCGTTCTATATTCTTGTTCGCCGCTTTAATGATTAACACCGGTTGTTCACGGGAAATATTGAAAAACAATACCGTGTACAGGCTATGGAACGTTGAACAAGGATCGTGCCTTTCGCTCTCGTCCGGGTTTAACAATGGATCACCACCGGTGTTGGCCCAAACAGCACATGATCCACAACAGCATTGGATGGTATCCGCAATAAAAGTGGCGGAAGTCGGTTCCCGCGGAGTGTATGTTCTTGATAGTGGCAAAATTTATCCAGTCGACAACAATGCGTACAAATTTACGTCAATCGCTAATGGAAAAGTATTATCGTCCTCTGTCGGGAGAAAATTTGTTTTAACAAAGCCTAAATCAGAATCAGGATTAGATCTTAACGATAATAATCGAAACGAATATTGGTTTATCGAACCAGCACCGTACGTTTATAGTAAATGGCGACTAACCAATGCCGGGACAGGTGCAGAATTTCGAGTCCCAAGAAAAACAACACGACGGACTCACTCGCCGTTCCTCGCTCGCTACTGGTCTTTTGATCAAGTTAAATCAATAGCGAACGGCTTCGGTGAAACATTCGATCAATACATTGACTTCAATGGTTTACCAATCGTATCGTCTGCTCAGGTATCCGATCAAGCGCTCTACCAAGCCTATTTTATTGCGCGCCACATGGAGAGTAGTATCTACCATGTTTTGGAAGGGATTATACATAACCATATAATTGAAAAAGTTACACCAATGATTGTTGTGATGGGCGCTAACGGGGCACATTTTGCGAATGACCCTCACGTTTCTGGTCGTAATTATTCGCTGGGACCTCTCGTATTTCATGAGTCGAATCTTTTGTGCTTCGACGACGATATTTCGCCTGGTGAAGACTTGGCAGTTGCAAGTTTTGCTCGAGCCATATTCCATGGACTATTGGTTAGCAACCAGTGGCCTATCGGTGACATTACTCGTGCCTATACGGACGCCATGGCTTCTGGAAAGCACCTTGAAACGGCCCCAATAACAATGGAAGAGTATTTTGTCGATGGTGTCCTGAAATGGTTCCGAGTCAACAACGCGAATGCGGCTTCCACGAGGACGAACAACAACGACCAGACGAATAGTCGGGAAGAATTGTTTGAGAAATACATTACTCGTGCCTATACGGACGCCATGGCGTCTGGAAAGCACCTTGAAACGGCCCCAATAACAATGGAAGAGTATTTTGTCGATGGTGTCCTGAAATGGTTCCGAGTCAACAACGCGAATGCGGCTTCCACGAGGACGAACAACAACGACCAGACGAATAGTCGGGAAGAATTGTTTGAGAAAAATAGAAAACTTTATCTGGCCCTTGATTCATTGTTTCCTAATGATAACCATAAGTGCTCTTGTCATTAGGGAAAAATTCGATTGAGTAGTGCCTTTTGAACCATGGTTTTATACGGTGCGAAAATCATTTATTTTCGAAGCCATCGGCAGTCTTGATCATTAATATTAACTATTTAAGCTTTAAAACTACTGAATCAAGATTAACTTCGTCAATCCAATTCGTAACCAGTCAATCGTTGTTTTCGTGTTGTTTAAATATCAATTTATTAATCATTCCGTAAAACTAATAAAATGTAACTATTCAAAATCTATAAATCTATTACGTTGGTTTTTCTGCTTTTAAGCTTCCAGTCATCAACAGCATTGTTTCTGTAAAATATCAGTGAAATCGAACACTGATTTCATTCATGTCTATCCTCTAACAGAGTATTCCTTTAGAGTTATTTCTACACATTGAATTACGGTGTATGTAATAATAGTTGTGGGAGCTGAAATAGGATGTAAAATGTTCCAGTAGCTGATTTGAGAACTTAGGCTTAAAACACTACCGCTATTTGGAGTTTTTTTCTTTGTAACAGCGCAAATTGTTTCTGGACATTTTTGAGGGAAAACGTAGATTCGTTGCTGCATTTCAAATGAAAAAGCCCCGTGCACTTTCTGAACTTTCTCGCCGTCTGATGACAATATCGTGCCGAGATTTGTGCCAACAGGTACAACGCAAACGGAGCAATTACAGCACAAACGCACGATCAACTAGGTTTAACACTTGGCAACGTACCCCGTGACAGATTAAATTAGTCGGTGCACCTACCAACATTGATCCTACCATAACTATAAACCAAAATGCTAAAAATCTCGAAAAACGCGTTACCTGTGTTGTGAGCACTGTAGGCGAGATCGATAACGAAGTGTATGTCAAAATCATCACGCCGACACTGAATATTTATATCGGTTAATTTTAGTTCGATTTTAGTAGATTCGATGCTGACAAAAAGAATTTTTTGACAATAATTATATATGCAGCATGAACAACACTACCAATTTTTCTTAGAATTTATAACTCAAGAACGATTTTGAATCTGCGATGTAGACTATACAATAAAACACGTAATGAAGCCGGATTCCTTGGATACAAAACCTCATTCCAAAAAGCGATATCTGAGTCTATTTTCTAATGCCATTTTGTATATATATATTCTGCCTCCCATTGTTCTCGGCTCTGCTTCATTATACATGCATGCTCAAAAGAGTTGGGACCAAGGGAGAGAGTTTGGCCCTGAAGTTACACCCTCCGCACGCCGAAAGCACGCTCAAAATTTTAATAACAATTATAGGCTAAAATAGACATTCATTGTTGGCAAATTGGCAGAAATTAAAAGAAAATTTTGAGTCTCAAAAGAATTTCGAGAACTTATCACCAAACCCCTATCCAACCCATATCGTTCCGTGGAATTTTGTACATGTATGTCTCATTCTGATCAGCCAATTCATCAACATGCATGCTGTACTGAAAACAGAATGTTTTTGCGTTTCAAAAGAAATTTCCGCCGGGGGTATTGTAGCGCGATGGATACATCTTGTAATCTAATGTTTTCAAATTTACATAAAAAGTCTACATAAATAAATGTTCCCCACAATACCTCAATTGGGGGGTGAGGTTGGCAAAGGTTGGCTTGAGGTCCCCATAATACCTCAATTGGGGGGTGAGGTTGGCAAAGGTTGGCATGAGGTCCCTATAATACCTCAATTGGGGGTGAGGTTTGCAAAGGTTGGCTTGAGGTCCCCATAATACCTCAATTGGGGGTGAGGTTGGCATGAGGTCCCCATAATACCTCAATTGGGGGGTGAGGTTGGCAAAGGTTGGCTTGAGGTCCCCATAATACCTCAATTGGGGGTGAGGTTGGCATGAGGTCCCCATAACACCTCAATTGGGGGGTGAGGTTGGCAAAGGTTGGCATGAGGTCCCATAATACCTCTATTGGGAAGGGGGGGTGGCAAGGTTGCCCCGGCACTGCAACTAATAATGCTTTGCTTCCTAAAAACAATAAAATATTCTTTTGCCACACCAACAATCGCGTTTATTATGCTTCACAAGTTTAATATAATATATATTTCACTTATTCCAATGTATATATAATTATGAATTATACATCATTAATTATTTATATAATTTACAGAAACCAAGTTTACGGCTGACAATCGCAGCTGTGTAGGAATGTATAAAACAAAGATTTTTGGACAAAAACATCAGGTTGGATAAGGTAATACGATGTATTCAGTTTTTGGATTTCGTATTGAAATCGTAGTAAAACTGTTTTATGTCATAGATTAGTTTGTGTCGACTGAGTAGCCCTCTCAGTGGTTAGAGGAGAGACGCGTAAAGCCTAAGGTCGTGGGTTCCAATCTTGCTTCTGTCGACATTTTCTGATATTTCAAACTATCGTGTTAGCTCCACAAGATAGCCATGTGATTAGGCTAAAGTAAGATCCATTGGATATCCATAATAGTTCAACTACAACGTCGTGAAGATAACGATCCAGTTGAAAAACGCAAACGTTAATTTCATTGAATGGCAAGACGCACAATTTTTATCTCCTATGGTTTCAACATGAAACGAAACCAAAGTGAGTGCAAAGAATTGGAATTTCGGGTTCGCACACTCTTAATGACTCGTTAAAAGACTGTTTCATGCTGAAGTTTGAATCTAACAAGAATAGTTTTTAAAAAATCAGGTAAATAAAATTGTTTAAAGGTAAATTTTCAGTAAATTACAAATGTATTTTTTCAAATTTCTAAATACATTTTTCTAAAACATCACAATTATGTGGAGTTAGAATGATCACAGTCACGAAGTTAAATTTAAGTTTAACTGTTTTCGTTTTAATTTTCAAACACTTAAATGTATTATAGCGGATTGCGGAGTACTCTTACGACCGAATTAGCCTTAATCTTAAAGACGAAGAGATGCCTCAAAAAATAGGGCGGAGGTGAAGGGGTGGCATCACTCTAGCTAAGGTCAGTTTTGATACCACATAGACTAGAAAAGACTAAAATACGGTAGAGGGTCAATCGCACTGTCTAGCAAAGCGAGGGAAGGGCTCTCTGGTTCCCCTATGTACCCCCTCTCTAGTCATGGTATAGGGCCCATATAAAACGGTCTTCGTTAGGCTCAGGTAAAGGCTTACGCTTAGCATATCAAGGACGGCATAACAAATTTAAAGCAATCAAAAAAGCGATTTTACACAATAATTGTTCCTAAAATGTCTAAAATATCACTCTTTACACATTTTGTATTCTACTATCATGAAAACTGTTCCCTATGGATTGTAGGTTTGCCATAGGGCTTTTTTGAAGTTGCCAACGGTTGTTGTTCCTCCTCCAACTGGTGACGGTGTCACGCCTGGTTCTTTGTCGTTTCAATTGAGGATTATTATTGTCAACAGGTTTGGAGTCGTCTTCGATGATAATTTGATTTGTTGCTAGTTTGCGTTTCTGCTGTTGCTGCTGCTGTTGCTGCTGTTGCTGTGTAGAATCATTTTGAATATAATACGAAATATCGTTGATTCGATCCAATTCGGACGATGTTTGATTCCTGAGCTGACACGAGTAGCGATGTAAATTGCGTTGTCGGTCTGAAGAAAAATAGGCGCATACATAGTGCTCGAGATCGCCACAAACGCACCTGAAAAATTAGAAAAAACGAAAAATTAGAAAAAATATAAAATCATTATTTCTAACGTTATATAGCCCATGTAACGTTCAGGGACGGAAATGAAATGCATGCTATGCCGTTCTCGATATACTAAGCCTAAGCCTTAGCTGAGGGTCCGTATATGAGCTTTATACTAAGCCTTAGTCGTCTGGCTGCTACCGACGAACATCTCGCACTAAAAGCTGTTCTTTTTTCTAACGATATATGCACGGACGCCCAAAGGTAGCATGGACAAGTAAGATAATAAATATTAAAATTTACATGAATGAATATTAAAATATTGAGTTATTTTTCTTACAAAATCACCTCAATAAAATTTCAATTTCTCCTAAGAGTATTATGTAACATCATTTGAGGGACAGATGTGAAAATTGCTTCCGATCAGAACCAATTGTCTCGCTTAGTAATGAGCATTTTGGCACTCATTTGGTGAAACAGGTAGAACTTGTTTGATAAGAATAGGCTTTGCCAATTCTGAGCAGTTAAATGACTAACATCGTTTTAAGCAATATTCAAACATTTCGTATATTGAATTACAGCAGCTTAAATACTTATAGAATCAAATATACATTGACGCTTTATAAGTTACATTGGGCTGAAAACTCTAAAAATGCCAATTATATATTAATCCACCGGGTGGTGGTGCGTTAGCATGAGGTATTTGACAAAAATTTTATAATTACGTAAACGAATTTGCTCAATGTGAAATGTCAATGACTATGGCTAGAAACCCATGATAGTGTCGGGCTAGTCGTTCCCTTACGGCTGGTCTTTCCAAGTGCCATTTTCAGAGCATTTATTTAATTACAAAAATTTGAGACTGGATTAAATTAGTTACCGAAGATTACTAATTTTAAATTATAATTTACAGCAATGAAAAAATTTTAATGAATGTTGATCCTATCAATCCAATGGTCCCAGCGTCGTAGTATTTTGCTTTAAACCTTGTTAAAGTCTACTGGTTTCTAAAGCCAGACTCAAAAGGAGTGCCTACCACGATGATAACCATTTGGGTTGTGTCGCCATATCTTCGGAGAATTTACACCATCCACACGGCTCAGGATCATACTTGCTCAGTCGACATTTGGGAGCAGATGGGTCTTGTGGCTCGTTTGCTGAATTCGGACAAAAGTTCTAAAACATTTTTTATTGACAAGTCATAACAACGAAATAACGATAGCAATGTACATTTTATGTTTTGAAATGCATATCTATTAAAGAAATTTTCCTGGAATTCGTATAATTTGGCAAAGGACAGCTACTATATGTCCAATATGTTTGACCTAAAACCAAACTAGACGAACGTACCAAAGGAAAATCTTGAAGACACTCAGTCAGAATTTCAAAATATTACCCTGCGAAATCCTTAATAAGGATATAATAGTATATCCATAATATGGATATACTTGATGTTGATTTGCTGACTTTAAACTAAAAGATTGCAACAGCAGAGAACAAGCTGAAATACAATGCGCATTCTAGACTGTAAAATGTTTATTGCATTCGCTATTGCAGCAATATAAAAGCCTGAGTACAATATAAATTGTGGAATCACAACTTGTCTATTGAACAAAGTTACAATGTATTTCCAAAAATTTTTCAGGATTGAATTAATAAAAGTCGACTAAAATTGAACTAAACTGTGTGAATTTTTAGAATAAACTAAACTAACAATTTACAAAACTTCCGTTATAACCTGGAGCTAAACTTGCTGTTAATAGAAAACAGTAAAAGGGACTACTGGCCACGATGTTAGATATACCTAGTATATCATCCCAATATAGTCGGGTAACAAAATTAGTTGCAAGAATATTATACATAGTTAAAAGTTCAAATGTGTGACCGCACAATTAGAAAAATCTCACCACAGGGTCGCAGGTAAGAACATTTTCCCGGTTGCGAGGGGTGCTGGGTATGCTATATAGGCAGAGCTTAAAGGTACCAGGCGCCCATCAACGTAAGCTTCCGTTTTCCCGTCACTCTTTGCGATGGCATCACTAATTACACGGCAGGCACGGTCCCTCCTCCTGTCTTCCTTCGGCTACGCTCAGGTCTCACTGTAAAACAAACTTAGTATGACGCTTACAGAAACTAGGATCAGGCTAAAGTTTCCTCCGTATCCCCAGCTTATCATGTCTACTTCCTCCTATGCCTAGTGAAATCGAATAGAATTTTGTTCCTAAAGGCCTAATGCTAATTAGAGCTTATAAGGCTAAGTAAGCCTAAATCCAAGCCTAAGCTTAAGCAGAAATAAAATTTCACCCTACTGCACTCATGTCAAGTGCACCTACTGTTACAGAGGAAACTTGACATGATCCAAAACTAACCAAATATCATTCCGTCCTCAATAGATATACTAAATATGCGGCTTGGCCTAATTGTTGTTGCTTGTCAAACAGTCATAAAGCTAATAGTTATACCAGGAATACATTAGAGAAGGGTATGACACTTCCCTGCACTATAATTTTACCTTGATGACGCGATCGTGTTCGGCCTGATACCCCTTCCAGTTTTCTTTTTTTTGGTCGTCATGCATAGATCTCCCCTAGTTTCTGGGGAGGGTAGCTCGGACCTCCTCTAGTTCTAGGGGGGTCGGTGTATAAGCAGCTACCGGTGCAACCGACCCCACTTAAAACTGAAAGAGTCCAAGCTACCCCTTCCAAAAAACGGGGGGTCGAACCCTCCCCAACCCCCAAAACTGTGGGGGTCACGCAGAAAACGCTCGCGTCATCAAAGACGTGTTAACATTAAAGTGCTGAGAAGTGTCATACTCTTCTCTAGTGCACACTAGGTTATACTAGTTCAGGCCCCTAACAAAATATGATAACATGATATGATTCTTCTTGCGGAAACTTTTGCTAATAAATGGTTTAAGCATATATGTTGAACGATACACACGTAGTATCACCACGACGACATTACAGAGCACCAACCAGGGTTACAATTCCGTATGATTTATGTTTTTGTAACATGAAAAATTTGTGAACATAAAATTGGTTATTCTAACAGTAAAGCCTCATTATTTAAATTTGTGGTAGAAGTTTTCGAATATTTCTACATAATTTGTCAAAAACTCAATAGTCTTACCTTAAATCGACATGCCAAACACAAGTGTCGGTTCGTATATGCGTTTTAGGACTAAGCCTATACTTGAGAGACAACTTTGGCTAGGCCCTCCTCTATAGCTACTCAGTTTCCTGGCGAAACAAAAACATGTGTCAAAACAGCTCTGTATATTCGCAGCGCTATTTTTGGCATATATCTCTGTTTCAAAATAATTTGCTAGAAACGTTTCTAAGAAGCCAAAAACTTTTGAGAGGCAACCCATTCGTGCCTGGTGCCTCGTACAATATAAATAATATACTAGAAACGTTTCTAAAAAGTCAAAAACTTTTAAGCGGCAACCCATTCGTGCCTGGTGCGTCGTAGTATATTTGACAAACACAAGCCGGATCGAATGCATACTGTCCGGCTAAAAGCAACGTACACAAACCACTGACCATCAATCCTAGGAGCTGTGTTTCTTGAATACCTTGACGAACCTACTAAAGCAATCTAACAATAACACACGTTCATCCATGCACCGTACAATAAACTCAGTTAACACAACAAAACAAAGTGAGAGATGGGTATATTTTAGGGCAGTGTTCCTGAAATGATTACAGAAATATTACTCCAAATTTCATGCATAAATTCATGAAAAAATTTGGTTTGATAAAATTTGAGTCAAATTAATATAGTTCAATAGGAGACCCTTAATATTTCATAGTTCAATAGGAGACCCTTAATATTTCACTTACCTGATCGCCTCCTACGACCTCAGAATTAAATCGATCAATAAAAAAGCTATTGACGCCATAGTAGCTCGAATGATCGCAGCCAAACAGCGCCAGCGATAATAAGATGATTCGAGCAACATTTGTAATTGTTGACTGCACCAGCATTGTCGACTTATCCAGTTTAGTACTCATTTTCGATATTTATTACAATTTTTGTCAATATTTTATTACAATGTTTTTTACACAAAACTTTATATAAAATTATCTGTCAAACAAATTTAGTTCGACACTATATGATTGATGTAGAACGACCACTAAGTCTTAGAATATAATTTTCAAACGGCTCTCTAGGCTATTTATATCCTAATTAGCTGTAAATATTATCTGAAAAAGTGTGTAGGAGTTGTATATCGATATGCCTTTTATTGCAATCTAGTAAACCCACAACTTTAGACAAAAATTGATTATTTCAACTGAAAACACCGCAAGATATATAATAGGATCGCAAAAATTAATTAAGCAACACAGAAGCTTATTCTCTGATCGTTAGCGATAGGTATCAGTTATAATAGGTTTTTTAATTAATATAAAAGCTTCTTCTATACCCGTCGGTATTTTCAAAATAACAAATACTGTATTATTTTGGCTTCATGGTAGATCATTCACATCATTCCCGGAGTTTTCTAGATGGAATCAACTGTAATAATGTATTGCTCCATTACATTATAATTAGATAGTTTTTGTTTTAAATCCTGAACTAATATAGTTCTCCGGACCCATTGTTTAGAATGAGATTTCTTTTTCAAATATCCCAGATTTTACTAGTATTAGCGATACAAACTATATCATTCCGCTGTTTTTCAAACTATATTAAAAGGTTTGTTGACACAACCGTTTTAATACACGAAACCTAGAACCAAGATATGGTTAGCTTTGATGAATTATTATGCGCAGCCCAGAACCAACAGCTTTGACGAATTATCATGCCCAGCCCAGAGCCAAGTGCTTTAAAGAATTATTATGCCCAGCCCAGAACCAAGAGCTTTACAAATTATCATGCCCAGCCCAGAGCCAAGTGCTTTAAAGAATTATTATGCCCAGCCCAGAGGCAAGAGCTTTGACGAATTATTATGATCTGCCCAGAAACAAGAGCTTTGGCGAATTATTGTGCCCAGCCTAGAACCAAGAGCTTTGGCGAATTATTTTGCCTAGCCCAGATACCGCTGTTGGGTTACGTGGCTAAATAAATACAATTTTCATGAGACGAAAAATTGTGATCTATTATGTGATATTATACATACTAGTCCAGTAAAACGAAGAGAGTGACGCTTGTGACATGTTGACATCGCTATCGGCACAGTTTGGCCTTCAGCTTTATTTTACCCAATGCAGTTTTTAGTTAATCAGCAACCGAATTAAGCTAAATGAGTGAACGAACTTTGTCAAACAGCTTATGGGTACCGTTTTAGCTTAAATTAAAATACACCCACATCGTCTAAAAAACGTCAAATGATATCGTGACTAGATTGTTGATTGATCGGTGGATCGATTGACTGCATTGAACAAGGAAGCTGCACAATACAGTGTTGGAACCTGGTTTATATAATTTTAATTTATTTAAAAACAAATGGTCTAATCTTAAATTGTTAATCGAATCAAAGAGAAACCAGGAAAGAAGTAAGAAAAAATCATCAAGAAATCCAGTTTTTCAAATATCAGGGCACAAACTGAGTTCGTACAAGTCAAATCCGTTTGATTACATTGTGTATTTTTTCCGGTAAAACATAAAATGACCAACCTTTATTGTATATAATTGGGCATAAAATTATAATGTTGGGTTTTATTCTTGTTACAAGTGTGGGCGATATATAATAGCAAGCTGGGTACAATTTCCAAACGATTTTATATCGGGGTTCCACCACAACTGATATCTCCGATTGTCTAATTGAATTAACTTTGAATAATGTGTTTGTTGATGACGTTTACGTTCGATATAAGATGTCAGCTGCCTTGACACTAAATTGCTAATTTGACTGTAGCCGACAACTAATTTGATCTAAACAACCAGACGTTCTTTTTATACGATGGGAAAGATTTAGCCCAGCTATGAATATTGCCGAATAAGTCATGAAAAAGTTACTTTAATTCAGGCTTTTTTGTTCTTTAGACTTCATGCATTTGTATTATATATAAAATATATATTAGTATATTATTTATTTTCATATTTTTAAATTTAAAATATACAAAATCAGGCACGCCCATAATGCGGTAAAAATAATTGTTGGCGAACATTCAGTTGTAGTGTAGTAGCCTAACCTGTTTGTTCCATATGTTTGCCTCGCCTACGGACCGCAAAAGACCATTGTTGACTGATCCGATCAGTCGGGTTCAAAGTTACTGGATACTTTTCGTTCAACTTATCTTTTCCCGAACCTTCAAACCCGATCACAATCGAACCACCAATTACCAAACAAATATCAATGCCAGTATCAGTATTGGAAAGTTGATTATTTCTAAAATCGGTTTGTCAAATCGGGAATCTTCATCTTCAAAGAAATCCCAGCGTCAGATATTAAATACAAAAAACAAAAAGCATTTTCATTGATGTTTCACAGAAAAACCATGATACTAACACACTTGTTCTTTATGAATGAAGAAATATTAATAAAACAGAAAGAAATCCCTAAATAACTCTTAAGTTAAGTGAAAGCGACTGAGCTTAAACGGCTTTTCGGATAAGGGTAGCTCATCAGAGGATGAACGGAAAAAACGAAACAAAATTTAATTAGAAGAAACGTAAGAAAACCGATACTGATATTATTTAGTGAACTATTATTTAAAGGGGTTTACTTCCTAAGAAATAACTCAATGTTTTTATTTAGTCTTCATTTTACTAGATAACAAATTGCATATTATTTACATTGCTCTGATCCAAGTATACTATAGCCATAATCGCTCAAATTTTATATATACTCGCATTACCGTTCATGAGGAAAGGATAACTAATCTAAGTGAGTCAAAATGATTACCGACAGTTTACCAAAGACCCTGGCCATTCTAAAAGCAAAATAATATTGTGTACCAAAAATAAAACTTGGTTAATTATAATTATATATCTTGTCTTACTAATTAACAACAATATATACAAACAGGCTTTATGATGATTATGTTGCCACTGAGGGATCGGACACCCCCACTCTGCCGAGAAGGACCCCTGACAGGTCGTCAGGCCCCCTTTCTTCCAATGCTGATCGCCTGATCCCCCGGAAGCCGAAGGCCAACCGCCCTCCCAACCTTTCCGTGGAGCCCCGCCTACCTTCCTTGGGACCTGGAATTTAGGGCATGTATGAATAACATAATATGAATTATAAGCATATTAATAACAACAGAGTTTCGAAAGTAGTGGCGACTGTCAGTCATAGACCTCCACAAACCGTTAGTTCGTCCATAGCAAAAAATATTTCCTGACAATATTAATATCATATTAAAATCACAAAAGTTCCACTATCAGGCGTCCAAATCCTAAATCATAACAATACCAAGATCACAGTTCAGATGTAAAAATATTATGCAACATTTGTGACGTTATCTTCGTTCAAAACAGAGCAGGTTCAAATGAAATGATTCTAGTTGATTGCATATTATTTGCATTGTGAGTGTTTTACCGTAGTGACTGGAATTGTTTGGTAACTCAGTGATGGTCGAAATACCTAAACTGATGCAATAATATATAATATTTGACTAAGTTTCTGAATGAAACTGATTAGTAATCACGAGCTTTACACTAAGTTTTCACAGCATCTACATAAACAACATTAGTAGTATATTAAAAGCATGTGCTGCGTAGGAAACAAGTTCCGTGCTTACAGCGGCTAAATGGCTAATTTTCAGTGTTTTACCTAACTCTTTAAGATCATGATTTTTTTTGGAAATCAATATTTTAACTAACTCTTTAAGATCTTGAAACTAATTTTAGTAAATCAATAAAGTGCCGATAGCTAGATTTTGAGCACAGGGCTAAATTTCCTACAATATACTCGGCTTAGTTTCAGAACTGTTTTGCTCCCAAAAATTATGTTAAAATTTTCGAATTTCCATCTAATTAGCAACTTACTAAAAATTTGCATGTTTTGAGACATAGATTAATTTTTACATTGAAATTTTGGAAATCAATCTACTAATCAATTTCGATTAAGTAAATCTATCGCTCAGAAGCGTTCATATAAACGAGGGTTACATAAAACTCTGATCACAGTTTGAAACATATTTCGGGCGCTACTCTACTGTGAGGACATTATATTCAAGAATAAATTGTTTTGACATTAAAACTATATATTTATATACAGCTTCATGTCGATACTTAGTGCTTACCGTTTTCGTTCGACCAACGTTTGTTGCCTAAAAGAATCCTTTGTTGGTACCAAATTTCCGCCAATACAAAGTATAAAAATACACGCTAAATGATACAGTTGTATGTTCAACATGACAGTTTCAACAGTTAAACACCGCTCTAAGTCAACGGTAATTTCTTGTACATAAATTAGCTCTTAATGAGACCAGGTCTATATCTAAGACTTCTTATTATGACATTTCTAATCAACAAATAGGTTATTTTGAACAAATCATAAAAATTGAAAGAACATAAAGGAATATTAAGTAGGAAAAGTAATATACATAAGGAATATACTAAGCGCCTACGTCGGCAAATTCCCAACTACCGCAAAAATTGGTGGACTTTAATAATTGAAAAAGGCTGAAACAATCAAAAATGAAGAACAGTTAACAAAACCAGAAACGGAACCTTCATGCTTAGACATGTAATAAATGGCCATTATACTAGTCGCCACATTATTATAATGCAGAAATGAGCACAAATTTGTCTGGACCGTCGGCGCTGTAAAATTTAGCTTAAACATAGCCAAATGGTACTAAAAGGCACAACTAGATGACCATATCTTTGCGGCAAATTATTATAATGGATTATGCTTTTTCTATGAGGCTCTGGATTTGGTACAAAAATGGCGTATGTTTCTCGAATTCAGTGCGCCTAAGGCCCATCGTAGTTGGAAAGACAAACTCACATAATTGGCATTATGTGCCGAGTAAACTTAGCCTGCGCCCATCGACCATCTTATTTTTTACTAGCCGATAGCGAATCGCTAACCCTTGTTATGGAATAAATATGAAAATTTAGTTTCTCACTATAGTTTCCTTATTATATAATTTTTTACGTTTACACTAATGCTATGCATCGGTGTCTACCGGGCGGTTCAGATCATATCCACCACTGTAACTTGGGTGAATGATGACTGGAAAAATCGCCTGCGATACAAGAAAATCATACCATCAAAATCATACCATAGAAACTGATTTTAGTACATATTAAAAACATAAAATACTTAATTACTCACTGCAAACGCACGATCAATTGTTTTCCGCATATATGTCATATTTGTATAATAAGTGTCGAAGATGTGTCAACTTGGACAAAGGTATATGATCATAAGAAGGCAGGGGTAACAAAAATTTCAAGCAATTAAAGTTTTGGGCAATTTTTCTAAAAACCTTCCCTAATTCTCGTCCTATTTTAGTTCCTAAAAGTTTCTGCGCTCCTTCGGTATGTGGCACTATATTTAGGTAAAGGGTAAGAAGACAAGTCCGCAACTTGGGGACGTAAACATTCCTACGCCCTTCCCCCCTCGGACATCTATGACTTGTATACATCTTATCTAAATTATGTATAGATTATATATGCTTTATATGCAGTTTAATCTACTTTATATATATATATTTATTTATTTATTTATATATCTAAATATGTGGGATGACTATGGTCGTATGATTGTTCATCTAACATGATTTTCCAATTATCATTAATCCCATATCGTAGTCGGTACGATTGACACAAAAAGTGTCACTAGTGTCTCAGAAGCGTCATGGGTGCACGATTTCGTTAATCTAAAGCGTCAATAAGCAAATGACCAACATTTTTATATCTATATCATTAATCACACAGCGTTTCAGGGGGCACCCCCTGAGGCGTCGGACCCCCTTCAAGGCTAGGGTCTGCCCCTCCGATAGTACTACCCACCCTGCCCCCACTAAGCCAAAGGCACGTGGAAAATTTTTGGAACGATAGGGAAAAATTGGCGAAATTTTGGGTTGGTGAGGGAACATCGCCCTTTTTTGTCAACAATCCCTGATGACCTCTCGCTCCCCTCCGATCTCGGCTATCGCCTGAGACGGTCGGAGCGTCATCGTGTATGATCATCCATGTATTTCATATATATTAAATATATTATGTATGCAATATATAATTTGGACAAATTTCGTCAAAAATAAACGTAAAAAATTGGTAAAAGTTAGAGAAAAATAGGGGCTAACTTTAGCAAAATAAACGAAAATTAATAGTTTCGAAAAACGTCAAAGATTTAGCCCTACCGCCTCCCCGGAACCATTTAGCTGCCCTGAGCCAATGGACCTTGGACACCAAAGCTATATATTTTCTCTAGCAGCTAAAATCATATATCGCCTGATCATGTTTTGAAATTCACTGAACACTAAAATGAATTACCCACCAACAAAAGCTGACAATTTATAGTATATTTGGTCTGTCAAAGGAAGATAATTATAAAATTGTTCTCAGGATTTTTCATACAATGAATGCTTCAATCAAACGCGACTGAGAAAGCCGCCTGAAATTATATAAATGTCCTATTTTGTGACAAAGTTACTATATCGGGCTTATTTGTTGATTTAAGTCTCGTTCATCGTTTCAGAAAAACAACTGAGACCTGAGTATTTAATCGCTATGTATTCACCCGTTTATACAACAACAACCTTGTTGTATGGTGTATGTTTGCACGTGCGTTGTTATTCGCTCAATGTGTGAGGTTCCTTATAGCGCCGAGTAACAGCTCCTAGAGTGCTCAGTTGTTTTCATACGCCGCTCTCAATCACACAAACGGGGTCAGATTATAGGTGAATCTCTCGACGATTGCACGATACACAAACTAATTCGGGACACAACACATGGACGTTCAATAAAGCAAGTGCTTAAATAGTAGAAGTTAACGCAGAGACAAAGTTTTTAGCCGTTTAACTAATGAGATATTATTTATTGTGTGTTGATTGCTTCCCAAACGTTTGGATTATTTCAAAATATATTTATAAAATTTCAATTTTCCTAACTTTAGAATGTACACAAATAGAAACAAATTTACAACTTATCTATAGCCAGTTAACCTCCGTTAAATAGCTATCAAATTGTGTTTCATTTGAGTAACATTTAATCTATCAAAAATGAGTAAATCGTTTACGATGTATAAGCAATTCGAAAAAAAGAACCCCCAATGATTTCTAGAGTCCCCAGTTTTGCTTTGGGTTAATAAAATACGAAAGCCGCTGACGTATTTTTGTTTTATTAACCTAAATATAGATAGAATCGATCAAATCAGGAATATCCAAAATATTAAAGCAATCAACGACTGAATTACAATGTTTTTTATTATTTTCACAAAAGGCATTGACAAAAGTTTGCAATAACAATAGTGACGCAGATTCGTTGCTAAAAATATCTGCATTTCTATTCAGACAATCAATCAGCTAATATCGAATCGCAAATATGATCATTTGTGTGCAAGTTTGTGTGTGTAAAATGTATATAATGCTTCATAGATGGTAATATGCAATGATTTTGGAGGATTCAAATAGAAAATTCAGAAATTAGAAAATAGAAAATAGAAATTCAAATAAAATCCCAGAGAGATTTACATCTTTGACAAAATTTATTGCAAGTATATGACGTCTCCTACGGACACACATTGACCGGGTGACAATTTTTGGCCAACTTCCTTTCCGTAATTAGCTCAGGGTGCATTGAAATAGATTTAAATTATATAAACCCGCAGCTGGGGCACAGTCACAGATGAATCCCACTGGGTAACCATCTATCTCAGACAACCAGTTTTTTTGGATCATGTCAAGTTCCCCCTCCATCATCCGCAGCGCATCAAGTCAAGTTTTCCACCTCGAATAGCTTCTTCTCTTTATATGCCTAAACCTGAGCCAGAGCGTCAGTCTACGCTGGAGCCTGAATCTGAGCCTAAGACTAAGTTTAGCCAGTCCCGACAATTAAACCTAAACATTTTTGTCCTATGGTACTCGTGTCAAGCTCCGTAACCCTCCCGTTATAGGAGGTATCCGTTATAGGAGGTATCCGTTTTTTTCAATTAGATATCGCGTTGTCACTGCAGATTTACAAACTACATCTCAAGCGTTTTCCGCACTTTTCTCCTTGTGAGCAACTGAAATTTTGCTCGGACCCCATGTCCTGCTTACGTCTGTCACCGACAGTATTCCTTGAGGTTTGTTAGAAGGCAGCTATCCAAATACAGAACCAGGCCATCTATACATCAGGAAGTATTACGAATAGTACTACCTAATCACCATTCCAGTACCGCTACAGAAATAGCCGATGCGTGTTCGTAACTATGAAAGGTTCGCCTAGCGTCATCGAGCGTCACCAAATCCGTGCTTCAAGAAGCACCTAAATTGCGAACAAAAAACATGTTTATTAGAAGCTCCATATCAGACGAATACCCGTGGACGCTATGGAGCTATTTCGAATATGGTGCCTGAACTGATCTTAGCCTTCGCAGCGGGCGGTACCAATGCAGATATAGACCATTACGCAGTTGTAACTGAAAAAAATAGTAGTCTTCAAGGTATGAATTAGAGAAAATGGCAGTCTAATTCGAGGCGACTAACTCCGTTTTGTCCTATAAATTCAGGCAACGTGGAAATTATTGGTATTTATGCCAACCAAACACAGATTGTGTGCATACCGACCGCCTAATACCTCCGACAAGTACACTAGAATTCTAATGCAAATTATTTGAGTCATCTCAGATATCCAGTGGCGATTTCAATCTTCCGAAGTAAAGTAGAAAGATGTCAAGGCAAGCAATTACAGCCAAGTATCAATGCTTTATAAATGTTTCTTTAGAAATAAGCTCATCTCAGTTAGTGGATTTCAAAGCCAGAGGAGAGAGTATACTAGGTTTATAATTAACATCATCGGAAATAAATGTATTTGATATCTGCCAAGAGGATAGGTTATGCAACGTCTCATCGTTGAGTTTTAACTAATGGGCCAAACCTTGTCAAAGAAACGAAATACCTTATTGTTATGGACAATTTTGGAAAAGATGACTATTTGTAAACTCAATAACTACTTGTTTTCTGAGGACTGGAATACAAGCCTTCATTAGCCTTTTCACAGTCGAACAGAAATCGGATCGTTTCGTCTCGTGCAAATTTTAAATCATGCTTCCTCCCAATACGTACCTCAAAAACTTAAGAGCAGCCGTTGTAAAATAAATTATCCAAAACATATTTCTAATCTGCTAAACAAAAAACGCAAACTTTACCTTCACCAAAGATCATAGTAAAATGTAAGAAAGAAATTCTTTAAGAAAACATCAAGCACAAACAATTGAACACAGGAGATCTATAGAACTTGTTTAAATACGTTTAATGATCGTTGCGTTGCCAAAGATTGTATACTGCTATTCGAAATCAAACCGGAGAACTTGTAAACGCCGGAAAGTGTAGGTGTAATATTTTTGCCGGAGCTTTTTCGAACATATATACGTTGATGGTGATGATGACCACATTTCATTTATAGAGCAATGTGTTAACAATAGGTCCAACTATTGGTCCAGTGTCCTTCATTCTGTAAACTGTCCACAAGCACCTTTGTAGGCTCCCTGGAAAACACCTTTGTAGGCTCCCTGGAAAACACCTTTGTAGGCTCTCTGGAAAACACAAGCGCTCTACTGACGGATTTTCTGGATATTTTATGCGTCAAATAAGTGATTCAATTAGCATACATGTGTGAGCTAAGCTGTTCAAATGCAGCGTTACCGAAAACGTGATTATCTGCTGATGGTGTGCCTGAACTGAAACTCTTCAGATCATCTGAATTGCAGACCTACATCATTAACGTTGAATATTTGCAAATCACATGAAGAGTTATATTAATGAGTCTATAATGGAATATTTGAGATCGAACAAATTATTAGCTAAAATTCAAAACAGATTCTTATAGCCTATAAAACAACAGCTGCTCAGTTTTTTAGAAAGCCTAAATGACTAGACCAAGGCATTTGACTATGAACACCTGGTTGACACTGCATACATTGATTTTTCCAAAGCTTTTGATACTGTATCTCGTAATAAATTGATGTATAAATTTACGAAATTCTGTATACCAGAGCGCGTGCGTGACTGGGTAGCCACGGTTTTGAAAATGCGTTCATTTCGCGTCATGCTTGGTAACCAGTTTTCCGAAAGTTTCGTCATAAAACCAGGTATGCCATATGTCCTTGGCCCAATACTATCTCTAATGTATATAAACAATATTGCGTGTATAATATAAATGTAAACTGTAAAATCTTTGCTGACGATATGAAATTGTGTAGCTGTGACTCAAATTCAAAACCAGAACAACTCTAACAAAATACTCTCTTAACAAAGCTTGGGCTGATATGTGGCACTTAAAAATCTCATCCTCTAAATGCAATATCGAGCACCTAGGCAGAAACAGTATGTACTTAACAACGAATTTCTCCAACTACTTGAATATTATTACAAAGACCTTGGTGTCATTATAACAAAACAGCTTAAATCTTCAAAACACTGTAGGCATAGTTGCAAAAATGCTTATCGAATAATAAACACACTATTTGGATGCTTTTTAAGAAGCAATTCCTTAGAGCAGCTTACGTAAAACCATTACTACTTAAGCATTTCTTCCATTCAAGTGTGGTCACCGTGTTACCTAAAAGGTATCGAGCGTGTCCTGTGGTATTTCACTCGCAAAATAAATACCTGCTGTCACAGTCATATGTATCTCGTCTTATCAACCAACAACAGATGTCGCTAAAGGAGATATGACTCTATTACGATTTGCAAATGGTTTTCAAATGTTTGCACAACGATATTGATCTGCAAATGGATGATTTTTTCGGTGTTCACATTCTAATTTTAGAGGCCACAGTTTGAAGCTGTTTAAACCAAAGCCCAGAACAAACGTATCCAAGCATTTTTTCTCAAAGTGTGTAAATGACCCATTAAACTCCCTATCTGAATTGATTAATAGTATATAAACCTCTAGTCGGAGACAGAACCACAGATGAGTTTCGGAAACTCCTAAAACTGGTACATTTATCAATTCGAAATAGAAATTTGATAGAAACCTTATGAATCAGATGTAAGTGGCAGTATTCACCCATTTTCTGTTTTATCTAATAGTTTGTTGTAGATAAATCAGCATTATGATGTGTTGTTTTAATGTTTATAAATGCATACAAAATATAGCAGCCGGGTCAGTTTTTGTCAGGCCGAACCAAACCAACCCGCCTTTGTCAAACTTTATAAAGTTGACATGTTCGAAAACGGAAACTAATTATATAAAAAAAACTGTTGTAGCTTATTTAACCACAGAACGCATCGTGAATTTGAAGAAAACCAGTAAATTTTATGCTGTGAGAATTATGTCTGTAACCATCGTTATGGGCTTATAAGTTAACGCATAACGCAGGTAGTGTCCATCCAAAACACATATATACTGACTACAAAATTTCCATCCAAATTTATCAACATAAAAAACTCCAAATATGATTAAGGTACAAAAACATTGGCCCATGTCACCTTTAGGGGCCGGACGTTATAACGTTAGAAAAAAGAACAGCCTACAGCGGGGTTTTCGGTGTGCGGCAGCCCCCCGACTTAGGCTTAGGCTTAGTACATGGCTCATATAGGGACCTTAGCTTAGTATAAGCCTAGTTTAAGCTAAGGCTTAGGCTTAGGCTTAGTATATCGAGAACGGCAAGGCATGCATTATACTTCCGCCCCTAAAGTTCACATGGGCCAAAACATTCAGTAGCCTAGAAAGGTTAAAGTCTAGGAATTTGATATATGCTACCATCCTTTTAGCAATTGTATATTACTTAGGTACATCAGTGTAATTAATTCTCGTGCTCGTATAACACCCCACAAGCCGATTAAAGAATCAAATACTTAGCGAAAACCGAAGCGTAGTGATAGGTAGATTTCTTTGTCCCATTCGTAACATAATTTATTAATTATTATAGTTTCTTCCGCGTAATCTTAAATATTTAATAAACGAGCCTGTTTGAACTATACATTATTATGAAATGCCCTTTCATCTTTCCCGTATTATAAATTTTAGTAGCAAAAAACTGACTGACTGACTGACAAGTGTTAAAACTTCTACACCTACGTCAACCAAATCGGGATCAAACGTTTTAAAAATATGAAAAACGTCGCTGGATTTAATTGGGAATTTGTGACAAACAAAGAATTTTTCAGGCGTCCAAAGTCCCGCCAACTCTGCTAAACTAGTAAAGCGCGCAATCTTAAGCTGTCACTTATCAGTAAAGCCAAGTGAAGCGCCTTGGCAGTTCGGTGCCACCAAGTGTATGGGTCTTAGTGGCGTGGAGATTAGTAGGTTTCGAAAATTATGAAACTATTTCCGATAGAAATAAAACTTAAAACCCGTGGCATTGAAACGTTTTAAATCTGGAAAGGGGAGCGCAGTCGCTCGAACTTATGACGGTTCATTCTATAGTTTATACGATAGGTACCCAAAGTCCTGTCAGCTTTGGAGTAGATTGTGCGCGACGGAGCTTGGGGGTAAGCCGGAAAGTGTTTGCCTCGGATAACCAAAAATTTGCCTCTCTTTCCGGAATGTTTTTTTTCACAAATTCTCCATTTTTCCAAATTCTCCTTTATAATTTTGTTCATAATTGCTGAAATTTTCCGCGCTCCTACGACGCGTATGTTTACTCCGAACCCGTTACCCTTCTAGCAACACTTTTAAGTTACACCCGAGGAACCAAAATATGGAGAGTTTGTACCCAGCCAGCCAGGCCCCTCTCCTATGCCACTGCGTAAAAGCTGTAACAGCTATCCTATTTCCTGAAAGGTTTGTCGGTGTTTAAGTCTCAGCCTTAATCCATTTGTGTTACAAAAGCCCTGTACAAATAAAATTAATGTCTTATTGCAGTTTTGTACGATAAACGTACTTACAATACTAATTTGTGTAGTTCAGAAGACGGTTTAATTCCTAATCTACAAAGCTGTATGAAATTTAAAACGCTGATTTCACCACATTGACACTGTTAATTAGTATAAAAATATACTTAAACCAATACAAATATTGAAATTCGATCGAAAAATGTAGAACAAAAAGAATTTCGACGAAATTTACATTTCTCAAGTTGTGATGTATCTTTACTTGATAAAATTCGACGAAATTTACATTTCTCAAGTTGTGATGTTACTAAGTAGTGTCAAGATAATATTTTCAGAAAAATATGACACTCATCAGTTTAGCTACTGTTAGCGCAATAAGATGTCACGGTGTGTTTCGCGCTGTGCCCTCTGCAATTAATTCGTGTGCGGCCTACGTTCCATAAGGCGGACAAATGTTCTCTATGAAATGCTGGGGACATATCAAGTGAGCCTAACTATAAAATTCAGGGGGACCGCGTGAGACGTACCTCGACATACTGTTAGACTGGATGTGATTAAGCTGGAACATGTCTGTCATATAGTCCTCTGCAGTAAAGTGTCATCAGATGTCAGTTGTCTATTTTGTTACAAAACGTATGATTGAAATTGTGAATTATCGAAATCAGAAGTAAAAGGGAAACATTAAGATGATTTTTAGTCTGTTGAAACAACAACATGCATCGTTCACATTAATTTGCGCACATCGACTACACACCAGCAAGGGAACTGGGTCACATCTAAGTAACCCCGTGAGCACGTCGCATCCTGACCCCGTGACCCCGTTGATGATAAATATGTAAATATATATATAAACACTTATACATAAGAATTTTTAACTTCTGAAATATATAGAATGATTAGAATTATGCTTTCATTAAAATCAGATTTGCTTCCAATATTCCGAAGTTTCTGTTATCCTAACCAACAACTAATTTTTTTCGACGAATTCTATGATCAAAAATGAGTTCCTTCCAAATTTTCGTTTTGTAAACCCAAATCTCAGCGAAATCTTTAAGACGAATTTCGATAATATTTCTCTTAAATAAATTGTGGCCTTTGTGCTGTTCCAACATTCAAATAATTTTTTAATATTCGGTTCCGAACCCGGAATTTAGGGTCAGAATCGCCGGAATGCAAAACTGTAGCGTCAACAAATTAGCATTACTAATTTTGTGGAAAATAATTTTTCTCTAAATTGCATAAAATTTTCAAATTTGCAATATTGTAAAAAAATCATCAGTAAAGATTTCTCAAAAAATTTGTCAAATATGATACGCTAATTGAACGTAAGCACCACCTCTGAATGTTAAACATATTGAAATGTCTCAATTTTGGACATAACAATATCCCAAAACCTCGATAGCTAAGCGTGTGAGTAAACCGTATGGTAATCGCTACTTATATATATTTGATATTCCGTACAGAATTTAGATAAATTCATAAGCCACCAATATATATCATCAGAAAAACGACGCGCACATAAAATAGTATTTTATGTCCACAATGCGAAAGAAAATTGAAAACCAAAAAAATGTGAAAATTCTCACTCTACTAAACACTTAAAGAGTCTAGATTTAGAGGCAATAATAAACAAATAACATCAGATGTTCGAATCAGGGACAAATTTCAGAAATTATGGACGTCAACTGACTTTGGGTGCTTTTACAGTTTCTCCTCACATTTTCATTTATTTAAGCTTGTGTTTGAGTGATAAGATTAAGCTTACAAGCATCCTTACATTGTTCGGCGGGTTTGCAATCGGATCAACCCACTACTCCAAAGAACAAATAACAACACATCGCGGTAATGAACGTAGCAGCAGCTTAGCAGTCACACAGCTCGGCGCGGATTCATTTTTACTCAAGACTGTTGCTGTTTCAGAAATTAATGCCGATCTTTCCCATTATGCTCTCTCTAGCCGGGATTTGGCCAAGAAAAGCCGAATTTGTAAATTTTTGCATTTTTGTGATCTTCATGACCTCCCGTGATCATTCCACACCAAAAAAATTTAAAAAGCTAAAAAGTAATAGCTAAATGGTTATATGGAACAGTATGTTAATAAAATCTTTGTATAAAGAAAGTAATGAAAAAGTTTGTAATTTCACCGAAGAATTCTTTATCTGGGGTCACGGGGTCAATCAACTGACCCCATGACCCCGTGAGAAATGTGACCCCAACTGACCTTGTGACCCCGCTCCATTGCTGCTACACACTCTTTGGAAGGACACTGGGATGCCAAATACACCAAAATGTAAATGCTAGCAGTCTAGTTACTCAGTGCTATTAAAATTGATGCAACTGGTATGCCACCATATACAAATTAGTGCAACTGGCGTGGCATGTTGACGTAACCTTTGTGCAGTGTACATTGTCGATTTTGACAGACCGGTGTCAGTGTGAAATATTAGAGTGTCAGCTATTCATTGTTTTCTGCGGCAGTGTCCGGAGCATGTTAGTCAACGCTGTGAGTGCTGACATTTGAAATTGACATTGGTAAGCAACAGAGAAGCTATAATGTTTATTTGTAACAATTCTACAATGTATTTGATCAGTAATTTTGCTTGAAAATTTTAGCTTTTATTTATATCAAACAGAAATTTTCAAAATGCCTTAGCTAAATAGTAATTCTCTCGTAGCGGCCCAGGCTTTGAACCCTTTGTAAATTTTTTAGGAAGCAGTGTCCTCAGTATTGTTAGGTTGAAGAAACTTAACTTCTTTGGAGAATTCGATACTATCAGCAGAATACATTCATGACCTGACTCGCCCAACTCTCGTTTTTGATTGCTTTCATTGACTTACAACGATTGGTGTGGCCTAATGACTAGAATTATATTCCCTCCAACTAAATCTCTTACCGCTTTACCAATGCAATTATCTTGCCGCTAGGTTCCGATTAAAAATCTACACTTCATACCATCGCGTCGGATTCAAAATTTGTCAGCCTTCACAGAGAGTGTGTGCAGTCACTGCATAAAGTGTCAAATTTTTAATACTGAGCACACAGACAGTGTCATTTCAAAAAACTGCTACAGAAACCGCGTCATCTTTAGAAAAAACGTTTGTTAAATAAATCGCTCATAGCCATTGACACAAAACATATTAATCATTTTGATCATAATGGAAAGCGATTCAAATTGTATTGTCCCCAAATCGATAACACAGGACGATATTCCAACAAATCGTTGGCTTGTGGATTTCAAAATTCACAGTAGTACGAATCCCTGGGAAGCAACTAGTATTTATTGATCAAAATTGTAATAAAGCGACAAATTTTTGCCTCTAAAGTATAAAACGTTCCTCCTACTCAATCGAAACAGCGCAACAGCCTCATTATTTTTAAAAATCCCATTGCGCAAGATTTATCACAATAACTACACCGAAGTCCCGCTGAGGATGCTTCAATTTATTCTCATATTGGTACGTGGGATATGGGTTTAATGAAAAAGCAAATTAGTCACCTAGGGACATTATTTACCACTATCATTGCGACGTTTTTGAAGACTTTTAGTTAGTTATATTTCATTTATATTTTACTACAAAATAAATATATATCAGGAAAATAAATCAGAATATATATAATTAATTACCGTGGGAAGGGGCACCGGGGACGTCGGAACGATCCTTATTTGGCCTACAACTGCTAATATCGACCTCCGCCCCTTCAGTAATGAAACGCCGATGCCAAGATTTCTCCAGTGAACCAACAAAAAAGCAGTTTTGACACTGCAAACTTGATATGAACAATTATTGATTTCGATGTAAAAATGAAAAAATATGCAGTTATGTTGGCACAATCACAGTTTAAAATTCCATTTTAAGCCGTTTTTGCCGCTTATAAACTGAAAATCCATTTTTCTACGTCCACTGATAAGGGCCTTGCTCCCACGCTCTTTCCTCGGGGTGTCAGCTCACCCCGGATTCGCAAGAACCCGGGCTCTAATAGAAATATTCTTATATCTAGCTAAACATTGTTGGACAAGGAACACGTGAAGCAATAACTTGGCCGCCGAGTTTTTTCAATAGCCCCACGAAAGAAGAATTGAGGACACAGGACCTGTCTATCAAGTTACGTCCGTGTTTCATAAATAGCGGACGAACGCAGAGGTAAACCTGGTGGGTGCTTACTCATCAAGAAGAAACATTTTTTATAAAACAATTGTCAACCATTTTATCATAAATTTACTCATAATTTTGAGGTCTCTCCGCCACCAAGAATCTAGCAGCATGTACGTTAGCAGAAATTGTACATATAATATGTACTAAAGCATGTTATATAGATAGTTCTTATATGACCTCAATTAGCAAAATAGTCTAGACACGATATTAAAGCGTAAGCCAACCGTAATCAACCAGAATAGAGACTGCGATATCGCGCAGCGGAACAATTATGATAGTCAACTATCATGGCACGGCACGTTAGAAATACTGCACAATATTTCGCTGTTTACCAAGTTTCAAAAGTGAAATTGATTTTAAAATAGAATTAAATTAAAAAGTCTGGATTTGATTCGCAGAAAGGCCAGCGCTAAAATTCGGGAAAATAGAATTAAATTAAAAAGTCTGGATTTTATTCGCAGAAAGGCCAGCGCTAAAATTCGGGAAAATAGAATTAAATTAAAAAGTCTGGATTTTATTCGCAGAAAGGCCAGCGCTAAAATTCGGGAAAATAGAATTAAATTAAAAAGTCTGGATTTTATTCGCAGAAAGGCCAGCGCTAAAATTCGGGAAAATAGAATTAAATTAAAAAGTCTGGATTTTATTCGCAGAAAGGCCAGCGCTAAAATTCGGGAAAATAGAATTAAATTAAAAAGTCTGGATTTTATTCGCAGAAAGGCCAGCGCTAAAATTCGGGAAAATAGAATTAAATTAAAAAGTCTGGATTTTATTCGCAGAAAGGCCAGCGCTAAAATTCGGGAAAATAGAATTAAATTAAAAAGTCTGGATTTTATTCGCAGAAAGGCCAGCGCTAAAATTCGGGAAAATAGAATTAAATTAAAAGTCTGGATTTTATTCGCAGAAAGGCCAGCGCTAAAATTCGGGAAAATAGAATTAAATTAAAAAGTCTGGATTTTATTCGCACAAAGGCCAGCGCTAAAATTCGGGAAAATAGAATTAAATTAAAAAGTCTGGATTTTATTCGCACAAAGGCCAGCGCTAAAATTCGGGAAAATAGAATTAAATTAAAAAGTCTGGATTTTATTCGCAGAAAGGCCAGCGCTAAAATTCGGGAAAATAGAATTAAATTAAAAAGTCTGGATTTGATTCGCAGAAAGGCCAGCGCTAAAATTCGGGAACTTTGTAATGTCATTGATTCTTAAGCCAGTTGAATGCTTTCAAACGAGGCAATAATGTCGGAAATAAGACACAGCCTATTTCTCATTACTAAAAATTCTCCGAGATGACTGTTTGATTTGTGCACAAAATATTGCGTTTTTTAAAATTTTAAAAATACCACAAACACATACCTCCTTATAAAAAACAAATCCTATATATGCTCAGTTGGTATTAATTTTAATTTACTCAAATTTTAGCAAATATTACTATGAACTATAACCTGTGTACTGTCATATTTCAAAACGATAATGAATTGCGGCGTGGCTCAAATCTCAAAGCAGTATCAGCATTGTGTTATATTTTAAACGAATATAAAAATTTAACGCGGTTGTGCCCATAAATTGGTAGACGGATCACGTCCCTAAAAGTCGGACTCCCTAAGCTAGCTTTACCCTCCCTCTCGTCCAAAAAGTCCGCCCCCTCAAGCCGACGAACCTTGGGCAATCATGGTTAAACACCAAAATATCTATTATGTTTACGCATTGCTCAGTTGTACGACATGCGATGCATCCGTGTTCGATACACTTACTGTGTCAAATGTTACCTAAGTAATGCATGAATGTTGTAATCGACAAAAAGACTATATATTGAATATTACATGAGACAACAGCAATTAAATTAAATCGCAAAATAAAAAATACGTCACAAATCGATTTTGTATTAAATATGCTACAAATAGTATACTATTCTTTATAAACGCGACTAGTTTTATACAAATTTGTTAGAAATGTCATGCAATTAAAATATAGTTTATCGAAAGAAAAATGCTCTGAACATATCGTGCAATAGAAATACAGAGTATCACACGCTAACTTGTGTTAATATCTACCCAGTTTTGTTAAATCATCCAAGGACGTGTGGTTAAATTTCATACATTTTGTATAAAAAGCCATACATTTTTATGTATAAAATGTCACACATTGACTGCTTCGATAATTAACATAAATTAACACGACTGGTTTCTTGATGCTGTACACAAGCCGCGTAAACAACAATTCTCATCTAGCGTTGGGCCTTCAGTGCACTAAATTTGAAAAAATACGCAATTTTTGTACCAAAGCCACTGATTTATAGAAAAGAAGGATAACTGATTATATTATGTTGCCGCAAAGAGATAGTCCTCTGTTTGTGCCTTTTACTACTTTTGGCAATGTCCAAGCTGAAGTTTACGACGCCGACGATACAAGCTAATTTCCATTCGTTGCTGAATTAGATCTTATTGCATCAAATAAAATCTCAACTGTTACATAGCTAAAAATTAATATTCTGATTCCAGTTTTGCTTTTTATGATTCTTTTTTCAATTATCTTAGTCCAATTTTCACGGTCGTTGGGCATTCGTCGACATAGGCGCTTAGCGAGTGTAGAATATTGCACAATATTAGACATGTTTCACACATTAATTAGTAATATATAACGAAATGTGTAGGTATGGTTTGTTTTATTTACATTATAACGCTATGACTTAAAGTAAATGTATTAGGTTTTATGTAGATTAAGAAGTGGATTTCACCTTTAAGGCCCGACGCTATATCGTTGGAAAAAAGTACAGCTTAGTCCGGCTTGGGTTCACGAATGGAGCTATACTATTTTAATAGAATATAACTGTTGTAATATCATAATCATCGAGATAATTTGGGTGATACTAATGAAACGGAATCTGAACGGGTTGGTTTGCTAGAGACAGAGATACTAAACAATTTTAGCCCATCAATTAAGATAAACCCAATGAAACTGCGGGATTGCTCAAACAGGATTTATATTTGTTTGGAACATGAAGAAAATGCCGAACGCAAGTAAACCACTGCCATCAAAGTGTACTTTCAATTAGTCAGCTAATCAAATGTTGACCTGAGCTATATCTCAAAGCTCGCTCATAAACTTTTCAAAGTTTGTCGCATTCGGTGAGTCAACCTAATTTTAAATCAGGCTGAGCCAAAAATTGACTCATTTTTTGTGAGTCCGGAAGGGGCCGTCCGACTGTGCCCAATTTTGACTCAGAGCTTTTACATTATATATCGCAATCGGTTTCAACCCAGATTCGTTGCGTTTTGGCCAATACGGCAAGGTTTAGGGAACACGAAGGTATCGTTTCACGATAGTTTCATGCAAACTGGGAAAATTTGGTAGGTCACGAAACAAAATTACCGTCATAGACAAGCAACCAACGAAAAGTGCTTGTGTTCTCTCACATCAACAAGTATAAAAATTAGATTTATGGTGTAAAATTTTAATTGCAAAAACTGCAAAAACAATAGTGGATCGAGACGACAGTAGTGGAATTTTAAACCTCCTAAATGTAAATAAAACTATTATATATATATATACATATAATATATATATATATTGTATATATATATATAAATATATATATACAATATATATATTTATATAATTCTATTATATTATTATAAATACAGAAAAATACGGGGAAATAATTTTAAAATTTTAAAAAGCCAAGCAAATCCAGACACTGAAAGAATGCAAAAAACGTGCAACTGCAATAAATCTTAGTTGTAAAATTGAAATGTGTTTCGAATTTTTTCTACATAAAACTCCGAATATTAATTAATTCCCGGGAAAATACGTATGGGTTTTTAAGTTTAAAGTAGAAAATCTGGGAAAGTGGTGACTTCAAAAGGAATCCTAAACGAACATAATATATTGTAATGAGCACACAGCAATATATTTTGCCAATTGTGAAGTTAAAACCGATATAAAATTTACCAATGATAAGACTAAAATAAAATTGGTTCAGCTGCTATCACTATTTTGCCTTAATAGTTTGATTTGACAACTTTGAAAACAACGCTAGAATCGTTTTTGACACATAGTTTGGCAGATAAATTTTAGAATTGATAGCTAAAACATCACAGAGCGCTGGGATAGCATAGTAAACTTTCAAGTTGTCCTAAAAATAAAATTTAGAGTCTTATTTGACAGAAAATTTTATGTTATAAACCCGCTACTATGTCAATTTAAGTTGCAAGCTTATACGCATTGCATTGAGCACTAGAAATTAAATTTTGTTTAATATGTAATCTGGTTTGTTGAATAAATGAACGAAATAGCTTTTAAATAAATATATATTGGCATTAGTCATTCGTATCCTGAAATATCGGGCTTTTTACGCTTTTAAGCAGAAAACAGTCAATTTTAATGAATCAACGCCGATATTGGTGTTATTCGACTAAACTAGACACAGCAGTTTCTACAAAGCTTACTTTGACTATGCTTCTAGAAACCATTTCAACAAAATTTTTTTTAGATTGAGACCCCTATCCAAACTCTGGTTAAGTACGCCAAGGATAAACTTGCCCTCCTATACAATTTTCAGGCATTATGTTCCAGATAGGAATGGTCTCGCTTCCAACCTTTACAAATAGGTAGAATGTCTAGATATCGAAAAATTAGAAAAATCTGGCAAGTTCTCATAAAGCAGTTTATTGTTACTGTTTTCGTTCCTAAAAGTACGCGTCTGCTTTGATGTGCCTTAAGCTTATGTCTAAAAAATTCAAGAAGCATGCAAGAAATTGTATTTGGTGAAGAATATCAACTGTACAGTTTTGGACGGGTCTTTCCGGTTACAACCTCTAAAATTTGTTAATTTTTGAGATACAGTGACTGTTTTAGTACCACTTGATTCAGCTCGACGAGCTGGTTCAGAAAATATCCATTTCAGCCATATGACAAAAATTTCCTTCGTTTTTGGGTTCCCAAAGATCACTCCCGCCTTGATACCCAAATTTTCTAAATAAAATTTTTCTCGATAAATGTATAATTTCACATATTCTTCGAGCCGCATTGATGAGCTGAGTCGAATGCATAAATTCAGCTCAATCGGCTATTTGGTTGAGGACTTACGCTTACAGTAAGGCGATTTTTACCTTATACTAAGGCTTAAGCTTAGGCTTTAGGATTTTGGGTACATGGAAAAAAACTCCTTAACCCATGAACCGATTGAACTGATTTTGGATTGAACTGATTGAAAGATTAGACGCAGCTTTTAAAATGATGTTAGACAAAAATATAAAATTATTCATTTAAAGGAAAAATTCGAAAATTTTTGGTACCAAGATATGACCACTTAGGGGGACCACCCAAAGAAATCGACAAATTTTTTGTCATGAACATGACTGAAATGAAGATTTTCTGAAGGAGCTCAACGAGTTGAGTCGAATAGCACTAAATTAACGAAGTATCTCCAAAATTGACCAATTTCGGGCTGGGGAGGCTAATCAAAAAGACTTTTTTGCCAGCAAAGAACCAATTTTGAAACACCTTGACGAGCTGAGACAAGCATTATCTAAAACCAATACAGCTTCTTCAAAATAGGCGATTTTCGAACACAGAAAAGCTCGGAATTTCATTCTGTTCACGGAAGGCAATGCCCGCAGGCTAAGACAATGTGGTAACAATCGGAATCACTCGTGTATCTTAGCGATCTAGTATCTCATGTGCATGATTAATAACTGCGTTTGTGCGAGAGGAGGTGTTGCAAAACGAAAGGGATTCCCACTGAACGACAGATTTTACACCGCAATCGGTTATCGGCAATTGGTTAACGAATACAATGCTAACGTCACACATTGACTGCAATCTGCAAGACTATACGGTCATCGGTGCTACAGCTAATGTATTGTCAGCATCCAGGGCGTTTTAAAGCGGATGCTGCTTGCTTAACAGTTTCACGTCCGAATTGGTATATTCTGCAATATTAGAAAAGCTTTAGCAGGCGACAAGAATGGAACTCGGGTTGTATGGGTGAAATCGGCATGGACAAGCCACTGAGCCGTCTAGGAGCTGTTGCTCGGTTCCTTAATGAATCTCACAAAGTGAGTGAATAGCAACGCGCGTGCAAACACCACACAACAAACGCTGTCAACGCAATATCTTACAACACGCACTGATTGCAAATGTGCATCAATGGTCGTGAAAGGGTTGTTAGACCTAACGAACAGAGATATTGGATATGTAAACGTATATGAGCGGTCAGTCACTAATCTACGAATATGACATCATGAATAGTTTCAAAAATTTTCAGTCAAGACAGCAAAGAAGACGACGGCCAGGATGACAACAAATATTATAAAGTTGTGGCCTTGAAATGTAAAAAGAAACAATTCCGCCGACTTACTATAAACACTTTACAATCTTTGCAAAAACACATTCTACGTCTTGAAAACATATAAAAACAGTTGTTTTTTTGGCTCATGACTAAGCTATGACTGTTATTGCTATTGCAAAATTTTTCAATTTCTAAATATTAAAATGATGACACTTTTAATACGCACAAGTGTCATCATTTCTATATTGCTTTTAAACACACATTTAAACGTTTTTGAAACGCGAACAGCAAAAGAGAGACAATTTCAAAGCATTTCCTCAACTTCAGAATGAATCAATGAGTGACTAGGATTTTATTTAATTTATTTGCTTTATTCTCAGCAGAAAATTACATAGCTAGTCATTTAATTCTTACTTCTTATAGAAATGACGATGGTACGTGGGGATTTTAGACTATTTTATGTAGAAATTCAATATTTTATAGCTTATATTCTATTCAGTATTTAAACTTTTAGGTACATAAATTCACTATCCAATGCTTTTTTCTCGGTTAACAATATGTAAAATTCATTGTAGTTTATGTATGTAATCAATATTTATTGATCAGAAGAAATATTATGATTGATTCAATTGTGTGTTCATTAGACCTAATTATGAATATATCTTGGTCCTAACCAAAAAAACATGTCCATACAGAGAACCATTACAAAAATCCATTGGAGAGAGCAATTAATATTCAGCATTTGAAGCTTTGTTTCAAACTATCATCTTGGTGATATATGATTTATTTATATACCAGCAAGAAGCTTAGATACCAATGCTACAATACAATTGATCGTAACTTGAGACCAGACAATAACTAAAAGAGCGCATTTGGTAACGTTTCCGTTAAATATATGGCTACCAAAATTTCGCGGACACCAATACATCAAACCATACAGGAGTGGGAAGAGGTAGCATGGGTTATCCCCTGAGGATCAAACCAACCTCCCCCGACGGCGCCCCGTGCATCGAGCAAATAGGCGCCGCGCCAACCTCCCACTTCCGACCATCCGGCTGATCCTCACTTTTGCGAGCCGAGGGGCCCCTTGACCCAGATACCTCTGATCTGGGACCTCGCACCTTGAGCATATACGCATCAATCCTTTGGCGGATATAATATTTCAGTTGACACCTTTTTTGATTAAACTTACCACTTGACATCGATTGGGTCTGAATACGATTTAAACAAGATTTTAGCGGTTAAAATGTGCTCACAATAAAATAAGAACGAAGTATACTTCAAATCATGGTCTCATATCGAGGTTTTATTTAACGTTCAAAATGTTGTTGTTCTTTTAAACACTTTTTTTAATTAACATCCTTCTGATATACAATTGTCCAGAACAGTAATTTCATTGGAAAATTCTTTTTAGTACGTATCTAAATTTTTCCTTACAACTTCTATAATTTAGCTCGTAATTGCAACAAAAATTTTCCGTCTGCCATCAGACTAAGTAGTATGGCTTAGTGGTGGGGTCTCAACCTTTAAGGGACAGTGTGCCTTAGAAAAAATATTTATTTATTGTCACAAACGTCTGGGTTTGCCTTGGAACTGAGTGTCACCAGCTCACGCGGTGACGCTGCAATGCAACTAACGAACGAAACAACAATGTTATTTCTAAAAATAACACTGTCTCTCAAGCAAATTGCGAACGCAAAATTTTTTGCCAAACCATATCCTAAAATGTCGTTGTGAATGAGACTATCTGTCACCGTCGCTGGAGAAGAATAAATACGACGACGAAGTGATGATAGGAAACTTTGTGCTACGATTTTACACAATAATTGATAGCATTTTGGTAAGTTATAACGTAGACAAATATTGTGGGTTTAATATTTTGACGACAAAAACCTAAAATTTAAAATAAACAAACAACAAACGAAATGAAAAACAGTATAATTCACGTGAAAATATTGTGTGTTGGGAAAGACTAAACTTAGCAGACACTGACCCGGTGTATATAAAGGGTTTTCGGTGAAATATAACCATGTTTAGCTTAGGTCAGGGAGTGATCAAAAGAACTCAGGCTCACCTGAAATTTCCATGGACGAAAACAAAAGAGTTAAAACAAATTTGAGCTGCTGCAGAAAAATAAATCTGAAATGAAATTTTTTAAAATATTTCGGGTCTTTCCTTTATTCCTTTAGGCCAAAAATCGTCAATTTTGAACAGACAGTGATAGATTTGGTACCATTCGGCTCAACACGAAGAACTGGTTCCGAAAATGATTTATGACAAAAAGATTCGTTTTTTTGAGTTTATTGTACCAAAATTTTAGAAATATGTATCGATAGATATATAAATTTTATTTAACGAGCTGAGTCGAATGGTGTAAAATCTGCGCAATCGGTTCATGGGTTAATTAAAGTTATTGCCATTTATTTGAAATCCTAAGGCTAAATTTTAGTCTGGGCCTAAGTCGTTACCTCATGACCTCATTGCGCCGATTTTACCACCGTTCTACTCAGCTTGTCGATGCGGCGCAATCTACAAAGTCATACATTTGTAACGAAATTTTTTTCGAAAATTTTAGGTACCAAGGGAACGCAAAAATATTGAAAAACAATTTTGTCATAAATACTGCCGAAATGGGTATTTTCTGAATCTTTGAAGCTGGGTCCAGTGGTACCAAAATTTCGTTGTACCTCCAAAATTGAGCATTTTCGGCTTTGAAGAGGGGGACAGGGCAAAACGAAAAGAGCCAAAATTTGCGGTGCCATTTGCGCATTGAACAAACCCGATCGCGTGTATGCAGCTGTTCCCAATCTTACTGAAGCAGGGTGGCTGGGAAGAGTGGTCGTACAGAACCAGTCGGATTTGTACACAAACCTAGAACACAAACCCAGAACACAAACCTAGAACACAAACGTAGAGAACACAAACCAGTCGGATTTGAAGTGCCGACTTGACAATCTTGGTATTAAATTTTAGTTACATAGATGCGATGCCACGGGAGGAGGCACTGTGGGCTA
>JASANE010012143.1:0-10913 GCA_030248225.1 Trileptium ribeirensis | reverse complement strand
TTTGCTAGATACTAGATAGGGACAGTAGGAATCTCGTTAATCTATTTGTGAAGCGTCACTAATTATATGACAAGGCATTCGGCGATTTTAGAGAGTCATAGCTACTCCCGCAGTTACGCATAAGCATAGAAATCTGATACGATCGTATTGGATTGGATAAGATAGGAATGGACGTAATGTTAATAACCCGTGGGCGATAGATGGATGATGGAGAATCGAATGATGTAACAGCGAGACAAAAATACTATACATACACACGTGTATAGAAAAGAACTAATCAGTATCACATCGGATAGGGTGCGACGTGAACAGAAATCAGACAGCATCAGTTCGAAAATGATCAAATCTGTTCCGAACTGGTTCTATAAAATGTGAACAGAAATCAGACAGAACCAGTTCGAAACGGACCAGATCCGTTCCGAACTGGTTCTATCAAATGTGAACAGAAATCAAACAGAACCAATTCGAAACGACTCAGTTCCGTTCGGAACTGGTTCTATTAAATGCGAACAGAAATCAGACAGAACCTGTTCTAAACGGATCTAATCTGTTCCAAACCGGTTCTATCATATGTGAACAGAAATCAGACAGAACCAGTTCGGAACGGATCAGATCCATTCCGAACTGGTTCTATCGAATATAACCACGATCGCTAATTAATAGTTTTCAACTTACACATTATAAGTGGGTTACAAAATGCCTGTCTTCAGATTAATAAAGCTCGAATAAGTTTCAATCGAGATAAATCCAAACTGTTAAGCTTATGTGCTTCAAGAATCGTTGCTTAACGTTGCAGTCTACGACAGACGTAGGCATAGAGGATGAGGAATTTATGGAACACAAAAACTCTACGCAAAGTTTTGTAGGCAAAATTTTCTGAAGTTGATGCGTCAAAAAGCGTGAGAAAATTTAGCAAGACCAGGGGAAAGGTGACAACCGGGCTAGCAATAAATTATTCACCGCACCCCAAACTTCTGGCTACGTCCCTACTGTTTACAATGCCTGTGAGATCATAACATTTCTCATCGTCCGTAATAAAACACTTCGTTATCATAGGGGTTGGCTATATTCCCACCGCAGTTACATTATCCTAAAGATATTTTTAGGAATTTGATGTGAAAGATTTTTTCGCGAGCTTCAACGAAAATAAGAGTAGAAGTCCTTTTGGAGCACAACATACAATTCGTCTAAATGGTCAGTAGTTTAAATACAAATCGTTCTGTCATGCTCAACAAAGTTTAGCTTGAGATCACAATTTTTAATTAATGCGGCATTCACATTAAGCTACGTACACCTACAGCACACGGTTAAGCAAAGAACCGCGTTGTTCGTTACACTGCAGTTGTCGTTACATTGTTACTTCTGCTTGCAACATACATTATGTGAGCAGCGAAACCACAAATTATTTCATAGCGCATGACAAATTTATACGTAGGATGGTTTGTCATTGCTGAGGCTTCAGCTGCCAAGCAGAACATCGGTAATTTCACAACAAACCGTTCCAAGACGTAAAACTGTTGTCTGCTTTGTCGTCTAAAATATTTGATCTTTAAACCCGGCAATTTTTGATATTTAGAATTTTCGACACAATTCTTTCAAATTTTAAAATGCTTTTCCTTGGCTAACCATTAGAGCAATAATTCTAACTTTCATTTGAATTTTGAATCGAACTACGATAATGTAGGTAATTTTTTGATAACAATATTTTGCAATATTAAACCATCCCAAGATGAAAAATCGCTCGGCTTTGTCGTCTAAAATATTTAATCTTAGATCCGTTATCATATTCAGAATTTCCCCAATTTGAAAGTGCGTTTAGTGGGCCAACCATTGGGGCAATAATTATAACTTTTTTGCGAATTTTGATTCAAACTACGATAATGTTGGTAATTTTTTGATTGAAATGATTTGCAATATTTCCAGCTACTGCTGAGCCATAAATGTATAAAATTCCAAAGTTTTATAATTTTTATAACGCCATTTTATCATCGCTATCGCATTATCACAATCGTAAGTACTTTTCCAATTCCGCGCAGCACTATTGGTTGCAATGTAGTAATCCTGGAGAAAGAGAAGTTGTGTAACTTTTAGATTTACGGAGGGTTGAATACTTTGGTTTTATCAATAATGATTTCAAGAGTGTTTATTTTATAAATCGATAGATAAGATTTTTAGAGTCAAACAAAATCGATTCTATTCATAAAGATTACTGCAATCGGACTGCGGACTATTCAAACAAATATAGACTTATAGACAATATAGAATATAGACAAATATATATTTTAAGGAACCTTTCGCCGGAATGTGAATATATATTTCTCACATTCTTGAGGAAAATATTATCCACATCCTTGTTGGAACATTATACCTGCATTAACATAATTATATATCATATATCATTTGGCTAAGACGTCAAACAGTCAACAGGATTTTGAGCATTTCGGTTCCAATAAACCTTCAGCAAATCCTTTGCGTCCCATTACCGTGGCTTGATTCTTGAATACGAATCCATTCAACAAATTCCTTCAGAACTCTGTATTTAAAATTGTAAATAAATGTTCGTCTGGTATACGTGCCTTGTCTTTGTTAAATATCATTTCAAAAATTCGAGTATTGTTTTGTTTCTTATTTTTAAAACATTGCAATTGCTTACGGACCACCCGCAAATCCATCAACACGTTATCATGCTGATGTTAAACATGAATACACTCGGTATCATTTCAAAAATTCGAGTATTGTTTTGTTTCTTATTTTTAAAACATTGCAATTGCTTACGGACCACCCGCAAATCCATCAACACGTTATCATGCTGATGTTAAACATGAATACACTCGGTATCATTTCAAAAATTCGGGTATTGTTTCTTATTTTTAAATCATTGCAATTGCTTACGAACCACCCGCAAATCCATCAACACGTTATCATGCTGATGTTAAACATGAATACACTCGGTATCATTTCAAAAATTCGAGTATTGTTTTGTTTCTTATTTTTAAAACATTGCAATTGCTTACGAACCACCCGCAAATCCATCAACACGTTATCATGCTGATGTTAAACATGAATACACTCGGTATCATTTCAAAAATTCGAGTATTGTTTTGTTTCTTATTTTTAAAACATTGCAATTGCTTACGAACCACCCGCAAATCCATCAACACGTTATCATGCTGATGTTAAACATGAATACACTCGGTATCATTTCAAAAATTCGGGTATTGTTTCTTATTTTTAAATCATTGCAATTGCTTACGGACCACCCGCAAATCCATCAACACGTTATCATGCTGATGTTAAACATGAATACACTCGGTATCATTTCAAAAATTCGAGTATTGTTTCTTATTTTTAAATCATTGCAATTGCTTACGGACCACCCGCAAATCCATCAACACGTTATCATGCTGATGTTAAACATGAATACACTCGGTATCATTTCAAAAATTCGGGTATTGTTTCTTATTTTTAAATCATTGCAATTGCTTACGGACCACCCGCAAATCCATCAACACGTTATCATGCTGATGTTAAACATGAATACACTCGGTATCATTTCAAAAATTCGGGTATTGTTTCTTATTTTTAAATCATTGCAATTGCTTACGAACCACCCGCAAATCCTTGGTGGTTTTTTTTTTTTATCATTGCAATTGCTTACGAACCACCCGCAAATCCATCAACACGTTATCATGCTGATGTTAAACATGAATACACTCGGTATCATTTCAAAAATTCGAGTATTGTTTTTTTTCTTTTTTTTTGTTTCTTATTTTTAAAACATTGCAATTGCTTACGGACCACCCGCAAATCCATCAACACGTTATCATGCTGATGTTAAACATGAATACACTCGGTATCATTTCAAAAATTCGGGTATTGTTTCTTATTTTTAAATCATTGCAATTGCTTACGGACCACCCGCAAATCCATCAACACGTTATCATGCTGATGTTAAACATGAATACACTCGGTATCATTTCAAAAATTCGAGTATTGTTTTTTCCTTTTTTTTATTTGTTTCTTATTTTTAAAACATTGCAATTGCTTACAAACCACCCGCAAATCCATCAACACGTTATCCTGCTGATGTTAAACATGATTACACTCGTTATGAGTTCTAATATTGGGTTTTGTTTTCTTATTTTTAAATCATTGCAATTGCTTACGGACCACCCGCAAATCCATCAACACGTTATCATGCTGATGTTAAACATGAATACACTCGGTATCATTTCAAAAATTCGGGTATTGTTTCTTATTTTTAAATCATTGCAATTGCTTACGGACCACCCGCAAATCCATCAACACGTTATCATGCTGATGTTAAACATGAATACACTCGGTATCATTTCAAAAATTCGAGTATTGTTTTGTTTCTTATTTTTAAAACATTGCAATTGCTTACGGACCACCCGCAAATCCATCAACACGTTATCATGCTGATGTTAAACATGAATACACTCGGTATCATTTAAAAATCCGAGTATTGTTATGTTTATTTTTAAATCATTGCAATTGCTTACGGACCACCCGCAAATCCATCAACACGTTATCATGCTGATGTTAAACATGAATACACTCGGTATCATTTCAAAAATTCGAGTATTGTTTTGTTTCTTATTTTTAAAACATTGCAATTGCTTACGAACCACCCGCAAATCCATCAACACGTTATCATGCTGATGTTAAACATGAATACACTCGGTATCATTTCAAAAATTCGAGTATTGTTTTGTTTCTTATTTTTAAAACATTGCAATTGCTTACGGACCACCCGCAAATCCATCAACACGTTATCATGCTGATGTTAAACATGAATACACTCGGTATCATTTCAAAAATTCGGGTATTGTTTCTTATTTTTAAATCATTGCAATTGCTTACGGACCACCCGCAAATCCATCAACACGTTATCATGCTGATGTTAAACCTGAATACACTCGGTATCATTTAGAAAATTCGGGTATTGTTTCTTATTTTTAATCATCGCAATTGCTCACTGACCACCCGCAAATCCATCAACACGTTATCATGCTGATGTTAAACATGAATACACTCGGTATCATTTCAAAAATTCGAGTATTGTTTTGTTTCTTATTTTTAAAACATTGCAATTGCTTACGGACAACCCGCAAATCCATCAACACGTTATCATGCTGATGTTAAACATGAATACACTCGGTATCATTTAGAAGTATTGTTTTGTTTCTTATTTTTAAAACATTGCAATTGCTTACGGACCACCCGCAAATCCATCAACACGTTATCATGCTCATGTTAAACATGAATACACTCGGTCCAGTTCAAAAAAACGGGTTGTGCAGGGCTTCTTATTTTTTAAATCCATTGTCAACTTGCTTCAGGACCACCCGCAAATCCATCAACACGTTATCATGCTGATGTTAAACATGAATACACTCGGTATCATTTCAAAAATTCGAGTATTGTTTTGTTTCTTATTTTTAAAACATTGCAATTGCTTACGGACAACCCGCAAATCCATCAACACGTTATCATGCTGATGTTAAACATGAATACACTCGGTATCATTTCAAAAATTCGAGTATTGTTTTGTTTCTTATTTTTAAATCATTGCAATTGCTTACGGACCACCCGCAAATCCATCAACACGTTATCATGCTGATGTTAAACATGAATACACTCGGTATCATTTCAAAAATTCGAGTATTGTTTTGTTTCTTATTTTTAAATCATTGCAATTGCTTACGGACCACCCGCAAATCCATCAACACGTTATCATGCTGATGTTAAACATGAATACACTCGGTATCATTTCAAAAATTCGAGTATTGTTTTGTTTCTTATTTTTAAAACATTGCAATTGCTTACGGACCACCCGCAAATCCATCAACACGTTATCATGCTGATGTTAAACATGAATACACTCGGTATCATTTCAAAAATTCGGGTATTGTTTCTTATTTTTTAATCATAGCATAATTGCTTACCCACCGCAAATCCATCAACACGCATTATCATGCCTGTATGTTAAACATGAATACACTCGGTATCATTATCAAAAATTCGAGTATTGTTTTGTTTCTTATTTTTAAAACATTGCAATTGCTTACGAACCGCCCGCAAATCCATCAACACGTTATCATGCTGATGTTAAACATGAATACACTCGGTATCATTTCAAAAATTCGAGTATTGTTTTGTTTCTTATTTTTAAAACATTGCAATTGCTTACGGACCACCCGCAAATCCATCAACACGTTATCATGCTGATGTTAAACATGAATACACTCGGATCATTTAAAAAATTCGGGTATTGTTTCTTATTTTTAAAACATTGCAATTGCTTACGGACCACGCAATAATTGAGACGCGTTATCATGCTGATGTTAAACATGAATACACTCGGTATCATTTAAAAATTCAAGTATTGTTTCTTATTTTTAAATCATTTTGCAATTGCTTACGGGCCACCCGCAAATCCATCAACACGTTATCATGCTGATGTTAAACATGAATACACTCGGTATCATTTCAAAAATTCGAGTATTGTTTCTTATTTTTAAATCATTGCAATTGCTTACGAACCACCCGCAAATCCATCAACACGTTATCATGCTGATGTTAAACATGAATACACTCGGTATCATTTCAAAAATTCGAGTATTGTTTTGTTTCTTATTTTTAAAACATTGCAATTGCTTACGGACCACCCGCAAATCCATCAACACGTTATCATGCTGATGTTAAACATGAATACACTCGGTATCATTTCAAAAATTCGGGTATTGTTTCTTATTTTTAAATCATTGCAATTGCTTACGAACCACCCGCAAATCCATCAACACGTTATCATGCTGATGTTAAACATGAATACACTCGGTATCATTTCAAAAATTCGAGTATTGTTTTGTTTCTTATTTTTAAAACATTGCAATTGCTTACGGACCACCCGCAAATCCATCAACACGTTATCATGCTGATGTTAAACATGAATACACTCGGTATCATTTCAAAAATTCGAGTATTGTTTTGTTTCTTATTTTTAAAACATTGCAATTGCTTACGAACCACCCGCAAATCCATCAACACGTTATCATGCTGATGTTAAACATGAATACACTCGGTATCATTTCAAAAATTCGAGTATTGTTTTGTGTCTTTTATTTATATCTTTGCAAGTGCTTACGGACCACCCGCAAATCCATCAACACGTTATCATGCTGATGTTAAACATGAATACACTCGGTATCATTTCAAAAATTCGAGTATTGTTTTGTTTCTTATTTTTAAAACATTGCAATTGCTTACGGACCACCCGCAAATCCATCAACACGTTATCATGCTGATGTTAAACATGAATACACTCGGTATCATTTCAAAAATTCGGGTATTGTTTCTTATTTTTAAATCATTGCAATTGCTTACGAACCACCCAATGCAAATCCGTCGAGCACGTTCTATAATGCTGATGTTAAACATGAATACACTCGGTCTAGTTTCTATAAAAGTTGAGATTTTGAAAAATTCGAGTAACTTAAAAGTTTTGTTTCTTATTTTATAATCATATCAATTGCTTACGGACCACCCGCAAATCCATCAACACGTTATCATGCTGATGTTAAACATGAATACACTCGGTATCATTTCAAAAATTCGAGTATTGTTTTGTTTCTTATTTTTATAACATTGCAATTGCTTTTACGAACCACCCGCAAATCCATCAACACGTTATCATGCTGATGTTAAACATGAATGCACTAGGTATCATTTCAAAAATTCGAGTATTGTTTTGTTTCTTATTTTTAAAACATTGCAATTGCTTACGGACCACCCGCAAATCTATCAACACGTTACTCATGCTGATGTTAAATGCGTGGAATACACTCGGTATAATTTCAAAAATTCGGGTATTTGTTTCTTTATTTTTAAATCATTGCAATTGCTTACGGACCACCCGCAAATTCCATTAACACGTTATCATGCTGATGTTGAAACATGAATACACTCGGTATCATTTCAAAAATTCAGATATTGTTTCTTGTTTTTAAATCAATTTTTGCAATTGCTTACGGACCACCCGCAAATCCCATCAACACGTTATCATGCTGATGTTAAACATGAATACACTCGGTATCATTTCAAAAATTCGAGTATTGTTTTGTTTCTTATTTTTAAAACATTGCAATTGCTTACGGACCACCCGCAAATCCATCAACACGTTATCGTGCTGATGTTAAACATGAATACTTACTCTTATTTTCAAAAATTCGGGTATTGTTTCTTATTTTTAAAACATTGCAATTGCTTACGAACCCCCCGCAAATCCATCAACACGTTGTCATGCTGATGTTAAACATGAATACACTCGGTATCATTTCAAAAATTCGAGTATTGTTTTGTTTCTTATTTTTAAAACATTGCAATTGCTTACGGACCACCCGCAAATCCATCAACACGTTATCATGCTGATGTTGAAAGTGAATACACTCGGTATCATTTCAAAAATTCGAGTATTGTTTTGTTTCTTATTTTTAAAACATTGCAATTGCTTAAGGACCCCCCGCCAAATCCATCAACACGTTATCATGCTGATGTTAAACATGAATACACTCAAGGTATCATTTCAAAAATTCGGGTATTGTTTTGTTTCTTATTTTTAAAACATTGCAATTGCTTACGGACCACCCGCAAATCCATCAACACGTTATCATGCTGATGTTAAACATGAATACACTCGGTATGATTTCGAAAATTCGAGTATTGTTTTGTTTCTTTATTTTGAGATGAGTTGCAATTGCTTACGGACCACCCGCGAATCCTTCAACACGTTATCATGCTGAATGTCAAACATGAATACACTCGGTATCATTTCAAAAATTCGAGATATTTTTTTGTTTCTTATTCTTTTCAATCATTGCAATTGTTTACGAACCACCCGCAAATCCATCGAGACACGTTATCATGCTGATGTTAAACATGAATACACTTGGTATCATTTTCAAAAATTCGAGTATTGTTTTGTTTCTTATTTTTAAAACATTGCAATTGCTTACGGACCACCCGCAATCCATCAACACGTTATCATGCTGATGTTAAACATGAATACACTCGGTATCATTTAGGAAATTTAGGTATTTTGTTTTGTTTTCAGAATAACTTGCAATGTTTTAAAATTAAAAACAAAAATAATACTGAATTTTTGAAATAATACAATTGTCTCACTGTTTAATTTAAGTAATAACATGTTAATGAATTTGCATAGTACATAAGCGATTGCAAATAGATTTAAAAAATTGAGAAAGCAAAAACGATACTCAAATTTTTTTGAAATGATACCGAGTGTAACATGTTTAGCGTCAGCATATAATAACATGTTGATGGATTACAGTGGTCCGTAAGCAATTGCGATGATTTAAAAAATAAGAACAAAACAATATCGAATTTTTGAAATGATACCGAGTGTATTCATGTTTAACGTGGGGCGTGGTAACCTGTTAGATCAATTTGCCGGGTGGCTCGTCACAATTTGCAAATGTTTGTTTAAAAATCAACGAAACAATACTCGAATTTTTGAAATGATACCCGAGTGTCATGTTGTTAACATCAGCATCGTGATAACGTGTTGATGGATTTGAGTAGTTTGGTGACAATTTGCAATGTTTAAAAATAAGAACAAAACAATACTCGAATTTTGAATACAATTGTGCATGTTTTCGTCAGCATGATGACATTTTTATTTAAATAAATTTAATAGCTACCTCACAAACTGCAATGTTTGAGAAAAAAACAAAAAACAATTACTCAATTTTTTGAATAAATAATACCGAGTGTCACTAGTTTAACGTCGGCATGGGTGAGCGTGTTGATGGGAAAAATTACAGATATGGTGAGCAATTCAATAATTTAAAAATTGCAAAAAACGATACCGAAATTTTTTTGAATAAAAAAAAATTTCTCTATTCATGTTTAACGTGCGCATGATAACGTGTTCAAATCGATTTACGGGTGGCTACCGTAACAATTTTGCAAATATTTTTAAAAAATCGAGAGAAACGAAAACAATACTCAAATTTTCAATAAATTGTTACAATGTATTCATGTTTAACGTCGCGTGATAAGCGTGTTGCATGATTTGCGCGGGTGGTGCCGTAAGCAATTGCAATGATTTAAAAATTGAGAACAATACAAATTTTGAAAATAATACAATATTATTCATGTTTAACGTGGGCGGGTGATAACGTGTTCAAATAGATTTGCGGGTGACTACATTGCAAAATGATTTAAAAATAAGAAAAAAAAAAATTTTGGAAAAATGATACAATGTATTCATGTTTGACGTCAGCATGATAACGTGTTGGAAAAAAAAATTCCGGCAATTCGATGCAATTCAAAACAAAACGATATACTCGAATTTTTGAAATGGTGCAATGTATTCATGTTTAACGTCGGGCCCGTAATAGTTCTGTTAAATAAAATTACAATTGTTGGTAAGGCAATTTGCAATATTTTTGAAAATCCAAAAAACAAAATCTACAATTTTTAAAAAAAAAGTGGCTTACAAATCTATTACATGTTTGGCTCAGTTCGGCGCGTGGTGTAAGATTTATATTTTGTAAAATGAGGGAATTTGCGGTAGTCGCAAGCAATTGCAATAGAACGAGAATTGAGAAAACAAATTTTTTGAAATAAACCATTCATGTTTAACGTCGGCATGATAAGCGCTGTTAAATATTACGGGTGCATTCGTAGAGCAATTCGTGGTTAAAAATAAGAGAGAAAAAGACGATACCCGAATTTTCAAAATCATACCCCGAGTGTATTCATGTTTAACATCAGCATGATAACGTTTTTGTTCATAATTACAGGGGTGAGTACCGTAACAAATTAGATGTTTAAAATACAAACAAAACAATACTCTAATTTTTGAAATG